>WYDF02062537.1:0-11710 GCA_009867245.2 Adranes taylori
AGTGAAGAAATATAAGTACTTGGATATATGTTAACACAAAATGGGTCATGTATGTAAAGAAAGCAAGAGGAATGATAGCAAGAATGAGGATAGTGTGGGAATGGAGATTTGCTGATTCGTGAAGATAAGGATATTGATAATGGAGATATGTGTAAGGAGTATAATGATATATGGTGCGGAAGTGTGGGTGGTGTGTGAAAGATAAATGATTGAACGAGTGCAAAATAGATGTATTAGGAGGATGCTTGGCGTGGATAGGACTACACAATATGATATAGTGCTGCAGGGAACCGGAAAAATGAAATGTTGGATTACAGGACTGAAAAAAAATGGTTAACTTTGAAAGAAAGGTAATGATAGATGGAGAAAAGAGATTGGTTAAGAAAATTTATATATTGGGAATGAAAAATATGGGAGCAGGTGGTAGTAGGAATATCTGGATATAGAGTAGAAGAAAGATGTATGAAAGGATTGGGTGGTCGATGAGAAGATGGGGAGAAAGGATCATGCAAGAAAAAGAAATGATGAATGAGGTAGTAGACATAATTGTATATGTGGAGAGAGGAGAGGTTTGAAAGGATTAGAGCGTGTAGATATAATAGTAAGTATGAATGGATAAGGGTGGAAGAGGGGATGGCAGAAGTCTGGATTAAGGATTAAGGAAAAGAAAAAATGTGCGACATTCAGATGTTGTAGTGAAGAGCAGTGTAAAAGGTATTGGATGAATGAGTAGAATGTATGGTATGGCGAAGAAACATTGTGGAATTGGATGAGAGATTGTGGAGGGGGAGTTGGAATGGAATGTAGGGGAAAGGATGTTTGCGGAGAATTGGAGGATATGTTTGGAACAAGATGGTAGTGGAATGGAAATAATGAATAAGTTTTTGAAGGAGATTGCAATGAAACGACCTGGTAGATAGGGATATGAGGAGAAGGGTGAAGGAGGTGGGTTCCTGTTTATTTTATTTTATTTATTTTTATTATTGTTTTGTTGTGTTGCTTTTTGATGTGTTTTTTTATATTCTTCGGTGTCTCTTCTCAAGTTTTGTTTATTAATATTATAATTTTTATTTTTGTTATTTAGAGTATAATGAATGTAGTGTTATTTAGTTCACACTTTATGTGTTGTTAATTAATTATGCCAATAAAGGTTATTATTATTATATATTATTATGATGATGGGAGTAAGTTGACGAGTATATTAAACAAATAATGTAGTGTAAATAATGGAATTAGAAATAACGAATTTCTGTATACAATTATTGATTCAGATACATTCATATTAAAATTTAAATTCTAATAATAAAAAAATTTTGAAAACTATGCTATCATTTGTTGTAAAAATAATGAAGAACATATTGTTTGTGATTTTGGTTATTTTAATTTATCAAAAAGTTAATATATTACATCAGAGTAATGTCATGATTTTTCGTATTAAAATTTAAAGTTTGTACGATAACCATTAAGAAATATATATTTTTTATCAGTTTGCATTGTCTTATCTTAATTTTATTATTATATTTGAGCTGTTTACTCATTACGCTTATTTCACATTTAAGCGTGTAATACTTTGATTGAAACAGTCCACAAAAAGAAACTTGAAGACTGCGAAATGTACAAACTGGATAACAAGACAACTTTAGACATTGATATTGTTAAAGAAGGCATCCTGAGTATTATAAATAAATACAATTTCCTCAATCCCAATATCAAAATACGTCAAGGTAGTGAAAAAGGAGATAATTATATAGGATCTATTTTCAAGTAAGTTATTTCGAATGAATATTAATTTAGTAATTTAGCAAATAAAGTTTTTTCAATAGTGAGGAGTATATATATTTTTATATTTCCTATACCATGTACGTATACAATACGTATAGGTATATGAAAGATATAGGATTCATGTTTTGATAATTTTTTATATTTTACCTTAGTACGTCTGTTGCATTGTAATTACTGCAATATATTAATACGTAATTCAAAGAAGGGGTTTTTTCAAATTTTCATCTAAAAAGTTTTTTCTTGCTCATAAAATTAAAGGAGGGTCAATTTTTCGGTGTCTGTTCGTATGTATGTACGTCTGTATGTTCAAGAATTTCTCCTTCCCTGTGGGACTGATCTGGATGAAATTTGGTAGACAGGTGTAAACTATGAGCCCACAGAATATTTTTTCATTTTTTTTATAAATCCAATCTGGCGGACGGTTTCTTTCTTCATAAATTTCGTATTCAAACTACGAGGCTGAAACTTTGCACAGATATAGTAGCTTATATTATTATACGACGAAAAAATAAGTCCTACGTTGCCAAATTATACAAAAAGCAGTGTTGCCACGTTTGAATTTTAACAAACTTTTTGAAATATCTCAGGAACTATAAAAGATACGACATTCGAATAAACTTTATTTATAGGTTATATAAAAGACCTACGATTTGATTTGAAACATTTTTCCAAAATGACAATTTGACATATAAACAGGGTGTTATTTTTTCGTAACTTTACGGTTCATTTTCTCGAAAAGTTTCGCAAGAATTTTTTTTAAATTTCTCGCGTCGAAAGTTGCTTTAATACTTAAAGGGTTAAGTGAGTTTAAAAAATCGCACGTCATAGAACCGGAGTACTTCGACCTTGAAAAAAATGTGTACTACCCTAAATATCTTCGTTCTAATCAAAGCTGGAAAAATGAAACTTACGGAACGTATGTAAGTCTAAGGGCCTCAATTGTGCCAACATGGTCAACGTAGTTGACCAAATGTAGTTGACCAATTTTGAGCAATAAGAAAATGTTTCAAAAACTTTTTAATAATACCCTGTATATTTTCTTATATTTTGGTAGCCCTTCTAAGTCTATTTAAAATTATATCACACATGATGGGTCTAGCTGTTCAAAGGTTAAAACTTAAAATTTCGGTTGTTGGTAGCCCTTAATAACATAAAATTTCGGAAATTGTCGCCATGGCAACCGACATTCAACACTCATTTATACAAGTAAGTCCTAAATAATTGCACATAGTATATTGTATTAGTATATTGTATTATACATGCTAATCAGTTTAAATTTCTCGTATTTTTACTTAAGAATACAATTATACGCATTATAGATAGAAAAATTCGTGGACGTGATCGCCATTTTTCATATACTGGAAGTATATGAAAAATGAAAAACTACCTTTTGTTATATCTGGCATAAAACGAAAGTTGAACCTTTTAATTTTGACTGTCACGTTATAATTCGTAAATTCAATTTGCCCAATAGTTGTTTAGGGTAATATAAAGGGTGTTACAAAATTTTCTTTATTGCTCAAAATCGGTTCAATATGTTCACTGTTCACGGTGGTAAAATGGAGATCCCCTGGTCTTACATAAGTTCCCCAAGTTTCATTTTTCCAAGTATCATATGAACGGTAGTACTCATATTTTTCAAGGTCTAATCACTCAGCTGCTAAGATGTGCGATTTTTTAAACTCGCTTAGTACCTTAAATATTAAAGGATCTTTCGACACAAGAAATTTAACCAAAATCCTTCATTAAGTTTCTGAGAAAATGGACCGCGAAGTTTGAAAAACAAAAAACACCCTGTATATATGTTAAATTGTGATTTTAGAACATAATGTTTCAAACAATATCGAAGGGCCTTTATATAGCATATAAATAAAGTTTATTTGAATGTCCAATCTTTTATTGTCTCTGAGATATTTCAAAAATTTTGTTAAACATCAAACGTGGCAACACCGCTTCCTATACAATTTGGCAACATGAGGCTCTCTTTATTCGACGCATAATACAACGTACTATATGTGTGCAGAATTTCAGCCTCCTAGATTATATACGAAATTTCTGAAGAAAAAAACTGACACCTATCCGCCATATTGAATTTATTAAAGAAATGAAAAAATCATTCTGCAGGCTAATAGTCTACACCTTTTAATAAATTTCATCCAGATCGGTTCCATAAGGAAGAACAAATTCTTGAACCTACAGACGTACATACGCACCTCCACCGAAAATTGAGTAAGAATTTAGTTTTTTGAGCAAGAAAAATTTGTTTTTGAAAAACATTTTATGTGAAAAATTGTTCCTTATGATCCCCCGCCCCCCTACTTTTGAATTGCGTATTAACGGATTGCAGTAATTGCAATACGAGAGACGTACTAAGGTGAAATAGAAAAAATTGTCAAAACATGAATCCAATATCTTTCATATACCTCTTTCACAGTACTAATACGTTGGGAGAATCTTTTGCTGTACTTCTTTCTGCCAGAGGTAGACAGCCGCATATTCAATTAGATTTATCTTATTGTGATTATAAGAAATATATTCTCTATACAGAACAATGATTCATCACCAGATTTAGCTACACTCTTCGACTGGGTTCGGTCTTTTGACCACTACACAATCTTGCTACGAGCCCATTGTTCTGAAAAATTCCATACCTTAAAGCAAGTGAGAAATAGACAATTAACAAGTTACAGAAGTTAGGATTGCTTGCAGCCAAAGTCGTTTCAAGTAAAAACACTCCCTCGTTTTCTAGTTGCAGATTACGTAGGGCCTTCAAAAAGATATATAAGACGATGCCCGCTTTATTCTTGGCAGTTCCTATTTGAGGTTTCAAGTCTTAAATCTAAATACTTCACGTCACTTTGTTTCTTGAAATCGCTAAGCTAATTGCTTTTATTATTTCTCTCCAGTACTTAATCAAACTTCAACTAAAGAAACTCATGATTACTTTCATGTAATTTAGTAGGTTGTAAATATGCGACAAGTAGAATCAGGTTAAGTGTAAAACATGTAAGTCGTGAAAAACATTTAAAGAATAATAATTAACGAGTTAAACCTAGATTTGATTATTCCATAATTGATTATTAATTGGGATGCAATCATGAGTATTAAATGTATAAAATATCAATCGTAACTAAACGTGTGTTACTTATGAAGATTAAATATTTGTTTCACGCATATATTAATAATAATTTGTTGATTGATAATAGAATTTTAAAACTAATTCATAGTTTTATTTCTTATTAGTTTTATCTTTAATTGTGTTACGCAATGATTTAATGTTTTAATTCCTAAAAGACCGAACTTGCTTCTTTTAAGCTGCTTAACATTTTCAAATAAGCAAGAATCTCATAATTAACAGACCGAATTGTCCAGCGTCTGATTCTTATTATTGCCTAAATAAATATTAGAAGAAAACTCATTCCTCCAGGTGCTTACAGATTTTTCCGCTGTACACAAACTATTTATTTATTATTTTAGAGTAACTCACTATTATCTTAATTATTTATTTGTATTTCTTTTGGCTTTACCTTGATCAAAACTTGTTACTAATTACACTCGACTTTACTTTATTCATCAAAATTATACTCAAGTTAATTTATCAGAATTATTCCCAAAAATAGTAATGCTAAGTACCGCGCTACATTAGACGAATGCAAAATAAAATACTTAATACATTTATGATCACACTTTAATTAGACATGACTTTATTTTTTATTTAATTATAAATCTAATATTATTTTATTCCGGATTACTATTTCCTACTTAGTTGGACACTACTACGTTCGGCAGACGCCCAAAATTACTATCCCTTAGTGCTGTGGGTGAACCGTTTTTACACATCTCAGGTTCCCTTCCAAATATCGATATGCATAGTTTTAGTCATGATTAATTAGTATCACATTAGCGCATGCTAGAATGTTTTCTATGAGACCTTTGTGACATCGGTCAACAGACTTTGTTCCGATGCATATCTTCTATGTACAATTCATTTGTTTAAGATGTAATTAATTAGCATACGGTATAATTAATAACTAATATATATCTTCGTACTTTGATCATTAAATAGATTTACAGTAAGTTACCCGATGACTGTAAGTTACCCGATGACTGTCCCCTTATCTAACATATTATTTACAATGCTGAACCTTTTATGGCGTCTAACGTTACAATATCTAACAATTTAAAAAAGTTCTTAACCCTATAGAAACAGACCAATGAATTTTCTATTAAAAAAAAGTTACATAAACATTTTCGTACAAAATTCGTTGTCTGTTTCTATAGAGTTAAGACTTTCAAAATTGGTAGATACAAATTGGAAATAGTTTAAGAATTTGTACTTGTGAATTTTTTTAATCATTCCTTCCCATATTTGTCATTCTCATTCCCAAACACCTTCCTATAATCGTGTTCACAGGCCGCACATGCAAGCTCGGTGGGCTTATTCTTTCGCATACTTCTCATTTCAGTGTTTTCTAAATTATATTTTACATGTCGGCGCGCATCCTTTCCTAAAATCGAGATACTTTCTCGGAAAAAATCGGGACAATTCGGGACAAATGCTATAAATTCGGGACCAAAAACGAGTTGTAAAAAATGTGTACAGGGACCGAAAATTGGTTACCTTACAAAATAGAATATAATATAGCGCACTACTAATTAATAATGATAATTGAATATTTGATTAAAAAATTTTTTTTCTAGTCACTGTAAGGCATAGATTTAATAACGGAACGAGAACGGTACCTTATAGCGGTATCTTTACGGCACATAACGGTCATTGTATTCCAAGCGTGGAACCAGAATTGCCTAATTTGTTTTGTGATAAATATATTTAATTATTACTTACTCCCACATATTGAATTGGTATTAGGTAAAACCAATTTCTATATAACTAAATTTGTATGTCGGTAGACAAAATGACAACCGGAAATTCTCTGTCATCCGTCATATTGGATTTTAATTTGAGCTGTCAAAGGCAAAAACTATTTATGTCAGACCCCAAACTGGCTGTCATGACCTCACTGAACAAGTTGAGATACGGTCTTGAGGGCTGGAAGGCTCGGTAGAATCGGAGGCCGCCTACTACTTTCTTATTTTTAGATTGTCGTTGGAGTGTTTTCAGCTTAGCATTTCTATCATCGCTACTTAAGTTGTTTTTTTCCTATAATTAGAGACGTTAGATTTCCATAGCATAGGAATATTTTAACTGTCAAAAACATTGCAACGTCTAACTTTGTGACGGACCGAAAAATAATAAATTTCAGAGACTAACACAATATGAGCAAAATTATTGTATCTGTTCAAACAAATAAAGTGTATATAAATTGTCGAATTAGAAGATTATCTTTACAAAGAATATCAGATAAGAGAATTATGTTTGAATAGAGCTTGTATAAGTTACTAAAATTCCTCATTTGATTATCATTCCACTTCAACATTTTTAATTATTTAATTATTTACAATTAGATTATAACTCCAGCTTTTTTTTTTTTTTGATTATACACAAAATAACTTAGTTTCCCATACAATAAGCTGTCTGTGAAATTATTATACATGTTTCTATCGTACTAAAGTTTACCTACCTAAAGCTGTTTTGAATATGACATTTCTTGACTGTTCTCCAATATTGACTGCCTTGGATTATAGCGTCCTCCTCAGACAACAGCAGATACCTGTGACAACAGCGAATACATGCCAACTACATATATTTGTCCAACATATATGCCAAATCGAATGCATAGATAAAGCCTGTCCCAGACGATGTGTGTATTTGGGTAAATTGCATACTCCGGGCTCATTCATATAGCGTGTAGGAGGTCAAGATCGGCCAACATTTGTAATGCGTAATGTTCCCATCAATTGACGGTAAATTAACGTATATATTCGTACGTATGCATTTGATTTTACATATGCACTTGACGAATGTGTGTAGTTGACGGGTATTCACCAATAATGTATGTATTCGTTTGATTCGTACTACTTTACCGACAATTGACAAGAACGTTCTTCTCTTCTTTTTCGTCTTCTTCTTCTTTTTCTTCTTCTTCTTCTTCCAACGACCAACGTCGTGACCAACGTGTGATGACTACCGTGGATGTAACGTTCAATAGGGAAATCATTTAATCTCTGTATAATTCGTTTAACAGTTGATTTCTAGGTCTGTCGATCATACGCTTGGCGTTCTGCTTTAGTGAAACTTGTTTCTGTTAGTTTCGAAATAATATCAGTCCACCTGGTTCGGCTCCCCTTCCGTTTTCCTACCTGTTTTCCCCTCAACAACATGTTTTTCCATGCTGTCATGTCGAGAGATGTGTCCGAAAAATTTCAAAATTCGTTTATGTGTCACCCATAACAATGTTTGTTCAGGTTTCGCCTCATTTAAGATGAAAAAATTTATTCTTCCAGTCGTCTAGGGAACTCTAAGCATCTTGCACCAGACCCACATTTCAAACGCATCTATTCTTCTCCTATCTTTGGAACGGATTACATAGGTCTCTGAAGCGTACGAAAAAACAGGAAACACTAAGGCGTTTACAAAGCTTACCTTTGCTTTCCTATTGATATGTCGATTTTTCCAAATTTTTATTAGTTTTATCATGGCCGAGCGGGCAATTTCAATTCGCTTTCTTATTTCCAATTCACAAGAGCCGAACTTATGGTGCATGGAGCCCAAATACGCAAATTTTGCGAAGACAAAGTGCCGTGTTCTTATATGTTGTCCAAATTCTTTGAATATTATCTCGGTCTAGTATCATGACTATTGTCTTGTTGGCAGTAAATTTGAGCCAATACTCTCGGCTTACGTCTTCATTTTTGAAGAAACTCTAAAATCCCTTCGATGATGATAGCTATTAGAAAAGTATTCTCCGTAAATTGAAGATTTGAGAAGCGGTTTCCACCAATCTTCACTCCGTCATTCCAGTTTTCAAAAGTGCTCCACATCACTACTTCGTTACAGATATTGAAGAGTAGAGATGAAAGTACGCAGCCATGGCCTTTCCTAATGCCACATTTTTCGAATAATGTGTTATCGATTTTAACAACAGCTTGCGAATATCCATACAACTTTTGAGGAGCGAGATAATCAGATATGATCCTCCAAATTCTGCTTAAGTCGTCCATAGCCTCTTTCTTATAATCTGCAAAGCATAGATACATGGACCTTTTCTATAAGCTGCCTCGCATTTCAAATTTGTTCTCGAGTACCTCATCCTTTCAAAAATCCGGCTTCTTTTGGAGCTATTTGATGTAGCAAGAAGGATTTTAGTCTCGCTTGCAAAATATACAACATAATCTTGCTGGAATGTTATATCAGGACTATCAGATGATAGTTTTCGCAGATTGTTTCTAAGCGTTTCATATGTAGGGGAAGCAATACTGAATTAGGTCGGTCTTCTGGCCATATGCCTGTTTTCCAAATATTGTGACATATTGTGTGCAAGATTTTTATCCTCTTTCGTCAAGAGTCTGCAAAACCTCTGCTTATATTCTGTCGATTCCTATTGTTTTACCTTCAGGTCAGCTTATAGATTGCCATAGTAATCTTTTCACACCGATGCATTTTGGTCTAGTTATGTATCCAAATTTAAATTGGATACATAACTTAAATTGCCCAATGTCGGGGTTTGAACTCCTGAGTGATAGAACGTGTGTTGTTGAACAGGTATTTGGAGTTATTGGTATCAGAGAAATTCTGAATTTGTATACAAACATTCATCAGATATTTACTTTTGTCCCTACGCGTAGCAGCTTGTCTCTCCCGATTTAACGATTGGTGTAGTTCCAGAACTTTACTGTTGTCAAGACCGAGAGATTTGATGTTCCTTCGTTTCCGAATGAGATCTATTGTTTCCGTTGATAAGCAGGGCTGTCTAACAGTATTTTAGTCTTCTTCAAGTGTTTCCTCTAAAGAGATAGTAGAGACTCCTTCACAACTTGCCATATAGCCTCAATATTTTTTATTTGAAATTCTTCGAGTCGTGTTTGATTTTACGAATGATGGTATTCTTAAAAAGTGTAACCTGTACATCGCGGAGCCTGGTCAGATTTTTTATTTGCCTTCGTCTACAGATTTTAAGTTTTCATGTTAATACACATATCAGCAGTTGATGATCGCTTCCACAAACTGCAGACGCTAGCGTTATCGCCATTTTTACCGAGGATTTCCATCTCTGCTTAATCAAGATGTAATCGATTTGATTCTTCGTGTCCCCATCAGTAGATCTCCGTTTGAAATTCTCATACATCGAGTTGGTAATAGCGACTGTATTTCCAATGCAGAATTGGACGACGCGTTCTGTTCTGTCGTTCCGTTCGCCTCTCCCAAATATCCCCACTACTTGGCGAATATGATCATCGTTGGCACTGGAACCGATTTTCACTTTCAAATTACCAATTAACATCAAGATTTCTTTGCTCGGTATTCTATTTATTGCCACTTCAACAGTTCGATAAATATTGCGAGAAAATTGCGCGTAATGAATATTAGCCGAAGTTGACCTCCGGCACGCTTTGCGAATGAGCCCGAATAACGAATGTTACATATCAACACAGCGTCTGGGACCAACTAAATATTTCAATTGTCCTGAGAATATTTCTATGTATAAATTATTTGGAGAATTTATAGATTCAATCCTGGATCTGCTAAACATAGCTCTCGTTAATAAATAATATACGTTTTTCTTGTTTTAGATGTTCCATAAAAGATGAAAACAATAAATTAGACTTGATAATAAAATTGGCGCCAAAAGATGAAGATTTACGATGGTTCACACCTGTACCAAAATTATTCAGAAGAGAAATTGATACGTATACAAAAGTGATTCCAGCTCTTCTAGCAATCCCAAAAACATCTGCAACCAAAATATACAATATGTTTCCTAAATGCTACTTTACCTCAGATAAGGAATATTATGAATATCTTATATTAGAAGATGCGTGCAGCAAAGATTTTAAAAGCTGGAATAGATTGGAACAAATGAATGATCAATATTTCAATCTAGTATTCAAAGAATTTGGTAAATTTCATGCCCTATCATATGTTTTGCAGCAAACAGATGCGACATGTTATGACAAACTACTACAATTAATTGAATCTAATCCATTTTTTGCTGGAGGAAAAGCGTTTTCGGAAGATCCTAAATACGACATGAGGATATTATCTGCAATATCAACAAATTTGGGCCAACTGTTAAATGAAGTAAAAGCTGATAATGAGTATAAACAATATTATGACATTTTGTATAAAGCGCTGGAGGATTTAAAACAATTTTTTATCAATGGAGATAGATATTATGGACCTTTTCCAGTTATAACACATGGAGATTGTTGGTGTAATAATATTCTCTTTAAATATGACGTACGTATAAAATAAATTATACTTTTTCTACTTGGGGAAAGAAAATACTCAATAGTTGGCATGTCGTTTAATTGTTATAACCCCAAGAAATGTATCTTGTTTTACGCACTCAGAAATTGTATCGTTATGTTTAAAATTAAGGTACTCAAGCTAAAACATGACTAGAATGTCTAGTACAGGGATGGCGAACCTTTACGTATCAACGTGCCATTTTTCTAAAGAAATGTTTAACGAGGTCATAGACGTGCCATCAAATAATTTTGACTTTTTGATTATTGGGAAAATAATAATAATAAATACTATCAATTATACGCGTTTCAATTATACGCGTAATTTAAATTAAAGTAAAATTACTGCGACTTCTGTTGTTGCAGATTAGATGACAAATAACATATGATAGGGTTGTAAGATGTTACTTTTAGCAGAATACATGCTGAACTGGAGTCATCTGTCAAACGGTTTCTAACCGAGTCTTTAATGTTATTCATCTCTAAAAATAATGACTCGCAGGCATAGGTTGATGAAAATATTGTTAAAATAGCATGAGCCAGCTTCTTCAAACAATTAAAT
>WYDF02062548.1:0-11710 GCA_009867245.2 Adranes taylori
TATGTATGTATATATTGAAGATGTAAGTGCAGTGCAAAGCACTTGTGTGCAGTACAGTGCAAAGTGCAGAGTGTTGTAAATAGACGCACAAGTTGTTAATATTTGTTTATAATTTTATAAGAAATCGTTTTATATCTAAAACTGAAATTTTATATAATAAATTGATAGATACCTTCCTCTAAAACTTCACGCTGTGTGCTTCATTATCAATCACAGCTGTGCTAGGAATAAGTACTCCAAGACTAATTTGTCAGAATTTAAATAGTTAAATCCCGTATTGTTAAAAAACTTGCATCATCGAGCCAAGCAAGTAATCACTGGCATCACTAAACATGCTTATTTACGGTCCTTCGAGCCGGATAAATTAAATTCAGCTTTCAAGTGCTGTAATAGATGCGGAAGCATTAAATAGATCTAGTTTGCAAGCTCCAAAAGATGCGAAGGTATAGAATAAAGTAAATAAATTTAGTCTTCAAATTCTGAAGGGTGCGAATGTTTAAAATAAAATAAATAAATGTTGTTTTCACGTTCCAACAGAGACAAGGGATTAAATAACAACAATAAATTCAGCTTTTAAGTGCCATAAAAGGTACGAAAACATAAAACATATCTAGCTTTCAAGCTTCGAAAGGTGCGAAGGTTTAAGGCAAAATAAATAAATTTCTCTTTCAAGTTCTGACAAGGACGAAAGATTAAATAATAAAATTAAATTTAGGTTTCTATTGTTATAAAAGGTACGACACAATAAAGTAATATAGTCTCCAGGCTCTGAAATGTGCAAAGATTTAACATAAGATAAATAAATTTACTCTTCAAGTGTCAACATGTACGAATAAATAAATATAATAATAAACTAAAGTTAATATAAAAAAAAATAACACGCGTTAACCGACTTCCAAAGGAATCGGAGAAAATACATTGTTAGGCAAAATTTACGACCTCATTACGCACGCGTATAAAAGAAGAATTCAGGACAGCTAGAAGGAAAGAATAAAACAACACCCAGTTAGGAATTCTGTTGAAATAAACGAGATGATGGCAGGTCAACTACCGGCGAGCGAGAGAAAACCTGGTGGCATTACTATCGAACATGAAAAAAGATTCGATGAGCCGTAAGAAAGGGGCATACGCAGCGATGGCGGAAACCCCAAGCTCTCAAATTGTTTAAAATCATAATGAAAAAAAGCGATAAATTAAAGCAAATTGGAAAAGACACATCTGAGATAATCGATTCGACATGGGATACCTACTACAAGATCACAAAATATTTGGATATCCTGGTAATACAGAGTATATGTGCTACCCACAAAGTATTTGGAGATGATGGAGTGATTGAAAAATCGCTCAGGAAGATTGACAAAAAAAATACAAACTACGTTATATATTGCATCACTGATTGCGCGAGGAACTAGACGACGTAGATAAAAGGCTAGAGTTGTCCCATGGAAGAAGTTACCTACAACTGCTGTAACAGGAAATAGAAGCTATGTACAATGAGTACAGGATAGCTGCAAGAGTGGTACAAGAAGTGGCTTTAGCAGAATATAATTGGGAAATGAAAGAAGAGCTTCATCCAATGAAGGAGGGCATAGAAGGAAAAGTCAAAGAAATAATCACTGCATTAGAGCAAAATTAAATAAGACGGATGACCGAGATCAACAAAAAATACGTTGAAGAACAAATTAGAAGAGAGCGTTGTAAAACGAATTAGCAGGAAAGGCAGAGGACGTCCAAAATGACAACTTGATAGCACCAAAGATTTTCAAAAGGAATGTTTACGTAAATGTTGTCGTATCCGAAAGCGACAGTTTATAAGAAATATAATTCTAGGTTGATATTGAATTTGAGGCGGACAGTTAGGAATAAGGGAACGTCGGCGTAAATAATATCTTATCCGCGGCCGACAAGATCAATTTGCGATGGTCATTCTCTTCTGCCAGATTAATCCACCTACAGTCTATTGACACCATCAGAGCAGTAGCTGTCAAATTCTAGGGACGAGGGTCACGAGGTATTAATATGAATAAAGTAACAGCATCACAACCGTTGCAGCCGCGCTAAAATCTCGGCTATATGTTCACGTAGTAAACAGAGCAATGTCTGGAGACTCTACACATTCTTAAAATCTATAGACTCCAAGATATTGCTCAATTTTATATTGTTGTAGTGATATTTCATGGTAATGCTAGCAGCAGATATGTAGAGGATATGAGCCGCGGATTCTGTAGTCCTAGATATCTCTACGCAATATTTAATAAAATGTTTTAATAAATTTATATTAACTTTCTAATAGGTGGAGTTATCTGCACGATAAGCACTAAGGTGATTATATTACCAGATCTTTCCGCGAATTAGATTACAGGTTCACATTTTAATAAATCAAAACAACATATTACATTAGCGTTGAGCTTGCAGATATATATTACTATACAAGTCCATCTTTTAGCTCGCGTCAAATGTCATACTCTTAATAAATAAATAGTATACTCTACAAAGATTATACTTTTTATTTTATTTATAGGGTTTTGTCTTAAATGGCACTGGTTTGAAAACGTTTTGCATTTTTCGTTTAAGGAATTACTGGATGTTGGACAAGAGTTGAACAAAGCACCGGAAGATTGGAACCTATTGGCGCATCACAGGAATTACGATTCGAGCATATATTGTATCAGGAAGCTGGTGAATATCGATGTGTAACGCCGATCAAGAAAGATTCAAAGAAGTTTGACACACTTCGAAGTGCATTAACTATTGATGTTTCAGTAAACGGTAAGTACTAATTGTAATTTATTAATATTTTTATTTATTATTCATAATAAATAGACAATTTATAGCACAAGTAGAAATGCAGAAAAATGAAAATAAAAAGTCTAATGCAAGGGTTTTTATGTAAATTATTGGTGGTATGCTTACATATTTAATAAATAAAGTATAAAAACGAAATGCCAAAAACGGACTATTTGTGAGGGGAGTTGCACCTCTGAATGCTTTGAAAAACTATATTGTGACTTGATACTCCAAAAGCAGGAACCTCCTCATAAACAGCTGTGAGGAGACTAAAAGTTTGTTACGTCTAATATATTTTTTACCTACAGTTATCTTCTTTTACTCATATAACTTTCTTGTTTTATTTTATAACGTTATATACTGCATCATTGATTACAACAAATATGTGATAACACTTCGTCATTCATTAATATCTATTCATTATCTCAACTGCTGTTGGTGCTTTCCTTCTACTTTCTTTCTTGTCATCATTCCCATCCTGTAGCGCGAGAAATATGTTTTCTCTTATCATATATCTAATAAATATTGTTATCCCGATCCCTTAGTTGCGGAAGATGTATTATCCTCAACAGCTGAAAACCAAATAGCGCATCGACCAGGCACTAAGGATATTGGCCTTATGTGCCAAACTCTTACCATTATTATAGCTGCTGATAGTTTAGTAGTATAATAAAACTTTTGTTTGGGATGATAACGCGTCGTCGTCTACGAGCAGCTGAAATGGCCCGGTTAGTTAGGAAGAGGGGCGAAGAATATTGTATGTATTTTATTTGATTTTGTTCGCAAACGTTTTCGAGATATTTACGAAGGGGAGCAATTAATTTTCTATAGAACTTATATTACACTTTGTTTTATTCTTGTTTGTAGGAACTATTTGTTGCATATTTGATTGCATTTTGTTTTTCTGAGGAAAATTTACGGAATGCTTTAGAACAATAAATGACCTTAAACTCTATTTACTAAATTATTAGCTTCCAACTTTCCTAATTTGACTAGGAGTCTAATATTTGAAATGAGGTTTAGTACAATCTAACTGATAATAATGTAGTTATCATAATAATAATATTATAATATGAGAATTAAGAATTTAGCAATGGAAAATGAAATTAAATTAAATTAACAATTTACCAATTTGCGCATTTTACGAGATAGGTGGAGAATCATCAAATGACAAAGTGTGCCCAGTGCACGAAACAGTGTGGAATTTGTACCCACTAAGTCCACCTCCCGTTGGAATTGTGTAAATAAAGAGATGGGAGAATTTATTTGAAGTCTTTAGGATTTATCATCTTCTTTAGCCTAAGACTTGTGAGTAGATGGATAAATTATAAGATATTGTGGTAGCAATTAGCTTGCAGAAAAAACCATGCTATTGGATTCGCCTGAGAGTCCAGAGAAAAACTTTAGGCGTACCATGGTCGACAGATGAGGAAATTAAACAGTATTACTTAACTTTTTTGGTAATGCTTATGTGTCTTCGAGTTATACTTGCTCACCTGCGCAAGTAAGTGCTTGTTGAACTAAAATAGAAATAGGGGTATTATTGGAGATGTTTCTAATTTGTCTTTATTTTTTATTTTGGTTGTTTAATTTGTTTATAACTCTTCAACGTAGAACGTTGGAAATATTATATTAATATTTATATTTTTGATATATTTAATTTCAAATCAATATGTTAATACACCAAGATTATCGGTTTGGATTTACTAGTTTATTAACCCTACGTCCATCTAGCAGTGCTCCATAGTAATTAGACTACCCTCTAATTACGCGTCGCATAAGTGTAACTTCTAATTACCCTTTTGTTCAATAACATTGGTGAGGGAATCATCTAAGGGAAAGCGAGATATATTGGAAATACTCCTTGCATAGTTTAGATTATTTGAGCTGGCTGGTGGGGGAAGGCCTGCGTGGAGATTTAGTGTGATAGTAGATGGATTTAGGTTCGATCTTAAAAGAGCTTAAAGATTGTTTCCTGTGTCTTATATTTTATGTAGAAGACATATCATATACTTATACGCGATCAACCTACATTGCCACTAGTCCCTCAAGAATTTAAACTTTACTAGCCATTTCAGCGCAGCGTGAGCATAGCGTTCGTTGACAATACGACAGCGAAAAGCTTCCTTCTGATGTTGCAGTAATGTTGCTCTAACATTTGATACTGTAACATCTTTTAGCATCTTGATTCTTGCATAGCAACACCACAATTACTACCGTTGTGTTCAAAACATGCATTCCGTTTTAGAGAGGATAGCTAAGAATTGGAGTGTTAACTAACTTTCATTTCGAGTTCTCGAAAGCATTATGGCAATTCTGATTCCAGTCGAATGGCATTTCTTCTTCAGTAAGTAGAGTAAGCGGCTTTTCTAATGTAGGCGTCTTTACAATGAAGGCGTCTTGAGTATTTCCCGTCTAATTGAGTTCTTAACTTAAAGGGATTTTAGACGATTTGTGATTTCACACGGTTCATGATCCGATCAAAGATTCGGCTGCAGTCGGATTTTCAATCAGATCGAAGAGGTTGGTGCACTATAGGATTACTTCCTTCGTCCCGTTTATTTCCGTATCTGATTTGAAAAGATTTTAAATGATTTGTGAATTGTTTTTATCAAAGCATGATTGTTATTTGTTTGCTTTATAACTACTATACCTTTTATTAATCTGTTTATTTGTAACATGAAATTTGCTCGTGCATGAGATTATTCAGGAGATAATTAGCGCAGGTAAAAGAATAAAAATAAATTATAAATTAAATTGGTAAAGAAACACTTAGTGAAGAATTAATTATTTTAAAGTAGTGACAAGTAACCGCTCGATTAGGTGCTACTAGGTAAAAATATCCGTATATGTAAGTGTCATAGTTAATTTATTTATTTATTGATGGGTTGCATATTTATTTTATTTTATTTTATTTGCAATTTTTTTTGAGCGTGATAAAAATATTTAATACAAAAATATTGAGTGATAATTTTGGATTTACTAAGATTGATTTATTTTATTCTGACTTGTTGTTTTAATTTTATTTGTTCTGAGTTAATTTCCATTATATTGATTTTAAATTAATCTCTGCTGTTATTTTTTTACGCCCGTTCCTTTGATTGAATAAGAATTCCTCAAGGTAATGTGGTGCAGGACTATAAGCCATCAACTATTCTGTCGGACCACCATTATATGGCTATAGCCCTCAGATACTTTTAATCCACACATGAAGTAGATGGAAATCTCACTGCACTTCCAAGTTCGCGTCCAAAATTCAATGCGCCAATATTAAAGAATTCCTATTTGTATGTGTATAACAAGATTATAAATTTATGTTTTTAATGAGTCTATTATTGATTCAGTGTTGTACTTTATTATTAATTATGATCATCCACCTAATGCTGAAAAAATGTCACAAAACTCAACAAATTTAATTAAAGCAAAATCCCTTAACATCCAATTTAAACTTCACATATTATTTAGATTAATATATCTACCTATATAACAACTCAAACTGCTTACGGCTCATTTTGTTACTGGATTTACTTTTTCAAATTTCCGACTCTTCTTCTATTTGTATGAGAATGAAAGAGAAAAAGGACCAAAAAATATCCTAAAACGAAGGGCTCTCTCATTAATGAAAGCTTTTCCATTCGGCATTCGAAGTGAGATTAAAAGATTAAGGGAGCATTCTATATATGGGGCTTACGTTGCCAATACTCTATAACTTGAAATAGATCGTCAATGTTTTCATTATTTGTTTCTTTTTTTTTTCGTATGCTTTTTTGCTGTTGAATGAACAAGTCGATTAAAGAAGTTGATTAGATTCAGTGAAAGAACTAAAAACTATTTTAGGAGGATGTTTATTCACCTAAACTGAAACATCTTAAAGGACGAGTATATATTTCGCATGCTCAGTTCTGCAGAATTAAATTTTTCATGTGTGTAAATATAACAATTTTAGTGAACATCTGCATTTCTTTACAGTTTTGGTTTTTTGGAACATAAGAATCTGAATCAAATAAATAAATACATCAATATTTTAACTAATACTTCGTCATTATTTGTCATTGTTGTACTTTTGAGTTATGTATCTCTTTGCGCATTATTAGTGTACGCAATATCATTATTATCTATTTTTACTAATCATTCAGGAATTTCAGTTCCACGAATGATTGTTTGGGTAAAATACATATTCTGTATCACATGATAGTGGAATTTAAATTACCTTTTCTGTACGTGCTTCAACAGAAAGATGATTACAATTTTTTTATTTATTTTATCTAAATTACTTTATTTTGGTAAATGTAAAGGAATTTTTGCTGAATTGATAATTAATAATTTATTTTTTTAATCAATTTTTGCTCCTGATTGTTGCAATAAAATTGATCCTATACGAATAACTCTCTGATAATCATCATTTCAATTAAATACATATAATCTTACTTACAATGTAAACTTACATGTAATCTTACCTGTGTTAAAAATTCGTGGCAATGGTATAGCTGCTACTGTATTATGAAGACTTGTTTAGAGAACGGATTTAATTTGAAAGATTTTATATTGAATATACCTGTGCGCTATATTCTCGCGTAATACTGATTTTGAACTCCCGATAACTATTTATATAGGATATCTAAGAAACATATTTAGCTATATTTGAGGAAGTTCTATATGAAATGTGCAGATCTAACTCTATTTTGTGCAGTTCGAAATCACATATACAAAAATTGGTTCCTGTACATTTGGCCTATTGTTCACCAGATGGAGTAAGCATTCGATAACTTAAGTGACCTCCGACGTTTCAACTAGAGTTTAAATTAATTTGTTCTCGCCGTGCAGAGTAAATTGAAGTTGCCCTCGCGTGATATTTATGTTTAGGAAAGATTGTTGTATTTGTGTTGTTGACTATAAGTTAAAAGAAAACAGAAATGCTAGTTGTGAAGAGAGCATATGTTGAATGATTTGGTGTTAGTCTTGGAGATTCGTATAATGTCTGTACAACGCATCAGGTCTATAAAACTTGTACAGAACGTTTACGATAGTGGTCGACCGGAAAAATGAAGAGTCTTAAATTCGGTACACCGATGGTTTCGATAGAAACCAGTAACCACTTCGATGACTTTTATTTCTACTTAGTAAATATTACTGTAACCTTATTGGTTACGTATAGCTTAGTAACCAATCGAAGCAACCAGTTGATTTATCATGATTTATTCTCTGTAAAATGACCAGTCTCTCACACAGACCTTTTGAGAGATGCTAGGGCTATTTTTAAGTCCGAACTGCACACGAACAAACTCGTCGTAGTCCTTTTCTGCAGAAAAATCAATTGTAGGTATGTCGTCGGGATTGACTTCGGTCTGATGGAAACCGGAGACAAGGTCGAGAGTTTGTATAATATCTACTTCGTCCTGGCTTGTCCAACAGGTCAAAAATATTTCAAATTGGGTATTTGTGCACAACTGTCCTCTCAAAATATCTATAGTCAATTACTATCCTAAATTTAGGACATCCTGACGCATCAAGATTTTTCGGGACCACCAATATTGGGGAAGTGTTGTCCCTCTGATCATTCTTCTGATACTAATGAAGATTATAGTGATTATGAGAGGAATGTGAGCAATTCCTCAACACAGATAGTTAAATGACCTTACCACAGATTCAAACCTGTCAAAAGAAGCTTCTGAATTACTAGCTTTCAGTTTGAATGACAAAAATTTACTAGAACAAGGAACCAATATTACCTTTTACTGTATAAGAGACAAGGGTCTGCTACTCTTTTCCTCTTTAGAAAACAATCTTGTATTTTGTCAGGAAATTAAAGGATTCCTGGATAAAATTTTTCTTCCTGTATGTTTTCCAGATGATTAACGCCTATTTATTGACAGCTCACTGCAAAGTTTGAAACGTGTCCTTTTACAAAATGGGAACACCTATGGTTCAGAACAATTGCTCACTCAACATAAATGGAGGAAAAATATAAGACCATACCTTTGGTCTTGGAGACAATAAAATATCATTTGTGTAAACTTAAAAATGGCAAACTTTCTCCTTAAACATCAAAGTGGCTACATTAAATATGCTTGTTACTTGCGCCTCTGTGATGGTAGAGACAAAACACGCAACTGGGTTGAAACAGAGTGGCATAATAGAAAAACATGTACGTTGGGGAAAAGAATATCCTTACTTGAACGTAGTAAATCGTTTATTCAAGCTGCATATCAATCTATGATTTATGAGTAATCTGCTATCAGGTGCGTATACCATATTTGTTCAGAATGTTGATAAGAACCGATCATACTTTGCATATATCGGCGAAAAAATGCCTTAGTTGAGTACTGAAAACTGAAAGCAGTAATATTTGACGGTCCACAAATTAGACAACTTATTAACATGCTATGGATGAGGCTTCGTAAGTTCGATAAATGAGGGTGATAGAAATACTTGGACTTCAATTGTGGCAGTTGTCGGAAATTTTCTGGGTAAATGCATAGCTGAAAACTATGTTGAACTGGTACACGAGATGCTTAATCGTTTTCATGAAAATTTAGGAGACGCGAGTGAGTCACAAGGTAAAATATTTCAGCAGGATATTAAAATAATGGAGGACGCTACCAAGGAATATGGTATACGCACCTGATAGCAGATTACTGCGACAGATCCCAAATACATTCAACAATGTCACGGAATAGAAGCATCCGAAGTGATCATTGATTAGTAGCTTTCATCGACGCATTTTTTCTCTATCTTTCTATATCATAACCAGTCCCCTTGTAGGAACAACAGTAACCCTCACTGAAAGTTGATGTACCGCAGCTACCTCGGGGTTCCGGAGACATTGTGTAAAGATTGAAAGTGCAAAGAAATATAAATATTTAAGTAACGTATTGGCACAAAATGAATCAAGTAAGGAACACGTGGAGATGGTGACAAAGAAGGCACGAGGAGTGATAAAGAAATTGAGAATGGTATGGAATGGAAAGTTTGGGGAGTCAGCGAACATCAGGTTGAAGATTATGGACGTGTGTGTGAATAGTACAATGTTGTATGGAGCGGAGGCATGGGCGGTAGATAAAAGAGAGACGATGGAAAGATTGCACTTTGGATGTGTGAAAAGAATGCTGGGATTGAATATAATTACTAGGTATGAGATAGTAATGTAGGAGGTTGGAAAATATAAATGTTGGATAAGTGGAGTGAAAAAATGGTGAAGTTTGAGGAGAAGGATGGATAAATGAAGGGAGAAGGTCGGTTAAAGAATTGTAGATTCAGAGAGTGCTGAATGAGGGAAAATTGGGTGGTGTGAATTAATGGATTAAATGTAGAAAGAAGGTGAATATGAGGATGGGATGGTCGACAGATAGATGGTTTTAGTAGAGTATTGAAGATAGGGAGGTGTTGAGTGAGATTATGGAAAGGACGAGGGATGTGGAAAGACAAGAGAGATATGGAAGACCAAATGAAAGCAGGTATATATGTAGATTACGTACAAGGAGGGCATGGCTAAGTATTTAGCATCAGGAATATGTATGGACGAAAAAAGAATGATTGCAAGGTTTAGATGTGGGAATGAGGAGGGACGAAATAAGTATTGGATGAATGAGAAAGATAGATTGTATAGCATCTGTGGGAAGAAAAAAGAAAAATGGATTCATTCCATGAATAAATTTGAGGGTATTGAATGGAGTGAGAAAGAAAAGGAGTTGCGGATAAACTAGAGAATAAGTTTGGGAAAAGAGGGGAACGGGTTAGAACTAACGAAAAGGATTACGTTTGAAAGAAGTAGAAGATGGTAAATAGGGTAGGCTAGAAATTGAAATTGATAGAATGAAAACAAGGAGGAGATAAGTAATGGAGAATATGCATATAAAAAGCAGAACTAATGTGTAGGGGAGGTGTGAAAGGAGAAAAAAAAAGACCAAAATGGTGTGAGGCATGTATGGAATTTAATGGAGGAGTGTAAGAATAAAACATGTCAGATGAGTTTGCTGGATGGTGTATGGGAGAAGAGTATGGGAGGAATTGTAGAAGAAGGGAGGTGTGATAGGTATTAGGGATTGGGGGAGAGAAAGTGAAAAGATGGCAGGGATATATGATGCATGGGGAGTTCGTTAGGCATAAGGGAGATAGCCTTTCGTTCTCACTGAGAATTGTATTTGGTATAATATGTTGTATTAATATTGTTTTTTTTTTGTTTGTTGTTTATTATTTTAGTATGTTTTTGTTTTGTTTTCTTTTTTGATTTAAGTTAATATGGAAAATTTAATTCTTGAATGTAAGGTATTATTGTTATGTTAAGGATTATATGCCAATAAAACTTCATTTAATTTAACTAAACACCCTCGAAAACATGGAAATATTCAATTTAGAAAAGTACACAGTATATCACTAAACAAGCAAACAGCATCCATTTCAATATTTTACATCCTGAAAGATTAAACGATCACACAATTAATCATCAACTCAAAAACGAACACTGATAACATTGACAATATTTTCACACCGTCCAACATTAATATAATCTAAGAAAAAGAAGAAGAAGAAAGAGAAACTTGTTGAAAACCAGATAACCATAAATCAACTTAAACAAAATAGACAAATTAAATTTACGATTGTGATTAAACTTGTTAATCAAATTCTATATGTACGTTATGCAAATATTGAAAAACTGATTATTGTAAGTAGTCTATCACTTTTATACATCCTTCTAACTATAGACCATATTCTTAATAAACATTTTATCGTTATTTTTCTGTCAAAAAATTGCCCTATATCATGTAAATTACAACAATACATATATGATTAAATTGTAAATTAAAGGCCTGACGATGAGTAGCTATCCTACTCGAAACCGGTAGCCATATAATCAGTTTTGTGAAGAAAAGACTTCTATTTAAAATCCACCTTAAATAGTTATGATCTACGTGACAGGTATATA
>WYDF02062559.1:0-11710 GCA_009867245.2 Adranes taylori
ATAAATAACATAACGTTTGTAAATAACTGAGAAAAGTGAATGTAAAGTTGCTTAATATTTTCTTAAATGAATCAATATTTTAATTTATTTTTTTGCAACGCAAATCTTTATCTATATCTTTAATGTATGAAGGGACGAAAATACGAACGCAAGTAGGGGAGAATGTATCAGAATAGTTACATTATTACATATTAGATTTGTTTGAATTTAGAAATATTATATTGGTGTAGAAGAGCTGTTTTAAAAAGGATGAAGTATGCAATATTTGGTTAACCAGAACCGGATTTACGAATATTTGTTCACATTACGGTTCCCATTCCCCTTCACTTACTTGGTAAGCTTTGTATAAAATAAGCACTATACTTTTTCGTGCTTACTTACGCCAACTATTGGTCATCAGCATTTTCTCTTGGTTACTTGAGCCGATATCACTTGTTTTCCTAAGGCCTAAAGTATTTACTTTTTTGAGGTTTTTGAGTGCCACCCAGATCATCAAAATGTAATAAACAATGAAAAATATTAAATTGCAATATCTACAACACCGAATAGAGGGCGCCACCAACAAAAGTAGACTATCAAAATATAGGGCAAAGTTTATTAAATGTAATCTCAAAGTTCTATTAACTTATGATAAGTGGTTTATGCACAGTTACTTAGTACACTTGACTTGATAAACCGCTTTTTGTAAAATTGTTAGGTACGCGGTTGATTCTTCACTTCACGAAAGTAGAAAAGCCATTTGGGCTTCGTTCCAGTTTATATCTACCGACTTTGTATCTTCTAAAAATTCAATTGTTCTTTGA
This sequence comes from Adranes taylori, assembly GCA_009867245.2. Lineage (NCBI taxonomy): Eukaryota > Metazoa > Arthropoda > Insecta > Coleoptera > Staphylinidae > Adranes > Adranes taylori. The sequence goes on from WYDF02062559.1 coordinate 804, forward strand.
GCTGTTTGTGAACTCACATCGCCTTGATAGGGGACACGTCGGGGGTTACATTTTTGGCATTCTGCTATGACTTCTGATAAACAACTGATTGAAAACCAAGCGAAATTAACTTTGCTTCCATCTTCGAGCGAAATGGTTATTACAAAACTCGATTTTGAAACAAAGTCATGATCATTTTCGTTTTTGTTGGATTTTCATTTTTGAAACATGTTTATGTTCGGATTAATAAAAATTAATCGGCGCAAAGTCAGTCACCACCATATTATAAACTTGTTTTGACTCCTTGAACCAGATCAAAGATTTTCGACACCAATTGAAGCGAAACGCTTTTTGCTCTTAATTTGAGCCATTCCTAGCCAATTCTCCATTCAAATTTTTTTATCGAGTTCTTTGAACTCGATAAAAAAAGTTCTCTTACGGTGTATCATATGTATATCTTCTTTAACCAACTACCGCACAGCTTTAATATTTTTCTGAGTCTACTGGTAACTGGAGTCTTTGGTGGTCTTGCGATCGTCTGGTAGGGAAAGACGTAACTACGATTGTTATGGTGCTAGTTTCAGGAATGACCCCTTTGCTACGCCACTGTGTTTGAAAGAGAATCACGACGGCTATCAAAATTTACAGTGATTTTACATTATTTTTAGAATTAGTTGTTTCTATACTTAAATATATTAAGCCAATTGTGGATAATAAAAATTTCCTTGTTTCTCGGGAATTGCTAAGTACGAAAGCCTAAAAAGTACGCATTACGCACAGCGCTTGCTTACCTCATTGATTGCGAGGGATGCGTTCTAGAGAAGGTCGCAATGAGCGAAATTTTGTAATCAACGGGGGATGTAAAGATCATTTTACAATATGAAAAACACATTATTGACATTATTAATATTAATGTAGTGTGCCTTGCTGGATCTGCCAACGGCTATTGTCTACGGTTTTTTTAGGAAATGCATGTTTTATCATTTAAAATAAAAATTCCAATTAAATGCACGAAAAGTACTATTTTCTAATAATTGAGAAGAAATTGAGAAATAAAAAGGCATTAATATACATTATCAGTATATTGAAAAGTAAACAGACAATGCGTCAACATCGTATTTGTAAGACTTCTGGTTCTTCAAGTTTTGGCTTTGGATTTTTATCCTTTAAATATTATTATTTCGAAAAATTTGTGGCTGATAAAAATCAAGAAATATCAAGTGAACTTCCAACCCTTTGGGCCGCATAAAAGCAAAGTTTACCTAGTTTAATAAGTGGGGCCAGAAATATGCTTTTAAAAATTCATTTTTAAATGAGTTTACATTTGCTTTAATGAAGAATGGAAATGGCAACAAGCGAATGTAGTTCAATAGTCAGCTGTCAGTAGTTCAAAGATGAAAGTAAAATTGAACAAATATAAATAGAGGTTATCACGGCAAAAATAGGCCGACTATAAATAAATATATTCCAACAACAAATAGAGGTTATAAACAAATGTTATGTTAGTCTTTTTTTCTGTAGACACAAGTTGTTTCTAGTGTTTTATTAATATTTAATTATTGTGTATGATGATATCAGTAGTAAAATATGTTTCTATAAATGAAAGCTTGTGGTTAATATTTGTATGAAGCATTAAGCAGTTATCAATATAATGTGTATTGTATAGTTTGGATTAAAGTTTTAGTCAAGTAAAATGAAAAACAAAGTCTACTCTCTATTGAAATCGCGAGGTATTACGATAAGATATTTCTCGGTTCGCCGAAAGTATCCTTTCGATCCGGACCATGCAAAAGAAATGCCAATATTTCAATATGTAGAAAAAGCCCACACGAGAAATCGGGTTTATGTATGGGGCAATGCCATTACAGGTGCATTAGGATTGCCACGTTTAAAACGCAAAGAAAACTTGGAACTTGTAAATAACATCAAAAGTCCCAAACGAATGCATTTCGCCGAGAAACATGATGTAATTACAATGTGTGCTGGTTTTGGATTTACTGCCTTTGGAATCAGGACTTTGGAAGGAGATAAAATCTATGCTACTGGTTTAAATAGTGACTCGCAAATTGGATATCATGAAGTACGCGCGAATCATCCATTAGGAGTAATATTTTATCCTCAACCAGTATTTTTACCTTTTAGAAATCCTGATAAAACGAAGATAATGAAATTAGCTGCAGGTAGAGCCCACATGTGTGTATTGACAGATGAAGGATTATATTTGTTAGGCAATAATAGTTATGGACAATGTGGTAGACGAATAATTCAAAATGAGAACTATACAGGAAGTAAATTTATTAATTACATTGAAACTGTTAATGGGCATAGAATTTCAGATGTAATATGTGGTCAAGACCATACGATGATTATCACTGATGATGGTATGATGCATTCATGTGGTTGGGGTGCAGATGGACAAACCGGTTTGGGCCATTTCAATTCCTGTGATCAATTCAGTCAACTCAGTGGCGATGTAAAAGGAGAATTTATAATTAAAGTTGCAGCCACGTCAGATTTTGTTCTGTGTTTAAATGATAAAGGGGATTGTTTTGGTTGGGGTAATACAGAATATGGACAATTGCTTCAACCTGGAGATGCACAGCAAGTGGCTGTGCCTACTTATATTGAAAAACTAAAGAATATTGGACCAATTAAAGATATAGCTTCCGGTGGATCATTTGCTTTAATTCTGAATTGTGCTGGAGAAATCTACGTATGGGGCTATGGATTATTGGGTGTGGGACCAAACGTTCAACAAGCTCTTGTACCTGAACTTATCCCTCGACAGTTATTTGGCTATAATGATTTCAATCCAGATTCGAGAGTTATCTCGATTGCATGTGGTCTGGGACATATGGTTGCGTTAACGAATAAAGGTGATTTATATTCGTGGGGAAGGAATAGAGCGGGATGTTTAGGTTTAGGCCATGAGAAAGATCAGTTTTTTCCGTTGAAGGTTTCATTAGGTGCTAGTGTACATAGTGTATTTTGTGGACTAGATCATACGATTGCTTTATGCACTTCGTATATTACTGATAATAGAGATATATTGTAAAGTTTAAAATTATTATAATAAATATAATACATTTAGTTTCCAGTAACTGATTTTTGTTATATTTTTATCGTGGTTTTGGCTTGTATTAGGTTAGACAATCGCCTTTGGCTAAATTTTCGAAGTTTTTATTTTACTTTATATAAAACTAAAAATATAAAGTAAAATAAAATGAGGTTGCATACTTTAAAATAAACTATTAAAATGAGAAAAGCAAGTTATGTAAATAGCGCAGTTTTGGATAAAGTGAGACTTTTTGGGAGAATCGTAAAACATTCACCAAATATATAATCTATATTTATCATTTTTTTAACTTTATTTTGTCATCTTTGCCACTATTTTGTGGCCATGATTGACGACCCTTGTTCGCGCAGGGAGCTATAGAACTGTCCTGATGATGTTTGTTTCTTGCTGTTTACATGTTTTCCGCAATCTTGCGGATATCCTCTTTTGGGTGGCTTTTTTTTTATCTCAGAATGAGCTTTCCTCTATGTACGTACTTATCCTGGCGCTACAGTCCTTGACCGCAGCAACAACATCTTTCCGCCATTCGTCTCTCGATGTAGCTTTTCTCCTCCATTTTCGGATGTTCAATTTGCATAGATCTTCGGCGGCATCATCCATCCATCTCTTGCGTGGATGACCTATGAGAAGACTCCCTTCTGGTTTGGTATTCAATACCTTTTTCGGTATCCTGGTGTTACTCATCCTCTCGACGTGTCCGAGCCACTGCAATCGACCTGCTTTAATGTCATTGACGGTCCCCTATACAGGTCTTCAAGTTCCGCATTGGTTCGACTTCTCCATCCATCTCCGTCATGTACGGTTCCAAAAAATTTCCTTAAGATTTTGCGTTCCGAGATTCCTAGACGGTTTTCATTTGCATTTCTTAGTGTCCATGTTTCTGAGCCGTATCTTCCTCCTGGTTTGATGATTACAGAATACACTTTCAGTTTTAGCGCTTGTATACTGATGATGACTTAGCACATTGAGAAATCTTTAGTAGCATCTGTTTCCGGCTGCAATTTGAGGTTCAATTTGAGATGTCAGGTCTTTGTCTTCCGTTACGATTCCCCCAAGATATTTAAATTGTTTAACTCGAATCCTTCAAACTCCCGGACATTCCTCCATCGGGTCTTGTGCATGCTGTTAATCAAGTACTTTGTCTGGTTAATTTCTAGTCCCATGGTGGCTGCTTTGGACTTCAAGGTTTCTAGATTTTCCTTTAGTGACTCTTGTCTACTAGCTACCATATCCATGTCGTTAGCGTATTTGAGATTTTAGTATGTCCTGTTAAATGTGCAGCTTCCAGCGTTAATAGGACATTTTCTATCAACTACCTCCAGTGGTAGGTTGAAGAGTAGGTTCGATAATGAGTCTCCTTGCTTTAACCCCCCCCACTTATTTAATAACTCCGAGAAATGTTCCACCCATTTTAGAGAATCATCTTTTGCTCTACAAAAGGGCATGTTTGGCACAAATTACTTTTTTATTCCTTCAAGTTCTGGTATATTCTTCGCACCTCTTGTTGATGGCAATTTTCAATTTCCTGGAACTTAGCCTTTTATAGTTCCCTTTTCTTCGCCTACATATCTTCTTGGCGTTTCTTCTTCTTTCAAGCATATGTTTTTCTTGTTGTACTGATTGGAGTACCGGGTACCCCGGTGTAGAAATTTTCCCCTAGCTTTTCTCTTTTTCTCTAGTGCACTTTACACTCTTGGTCAAGCCAGTGCTGCCGTCTCGACGTTTCACTGCACCCAAACGATCTTATAGCTGTATTTTCCAACGCGCTTTTTATGTTTCTCCATTGCTCTTCAACGTCGAGTTCATCTTCGTTCCATCCGATCGCATCGCTCAGTAAATGATCGTTCAATTGCCGTTGGTATTGGTTCTTGCTGTCTTCGATTGTAGTCATATTAAACACCATTAGTCTCCTTCTATTCTTCTATTGACCTTCTTGTTGTTTGTGTAGAAATCCTCTGAACATACTTCTCGCTAACCATCACGTGGTCAGTGTTCACATCCGTACCTCTACATGACTTCACATCCAACACATCACTCCCATGCCTATCAACACATGGTCGATTTGATTCTTAGTTATGTCATCTGGTGAATTCGTCGTATATCCTTTTGTGTTAGAAATATTTACTGCTTATAGTCATGTTTTTGGGCATAGCGAAGTCAACCAACTGTACGCCATTGTCATTGGAGATTTCATGCGCGCTCTGACCACTTATTGTCGGTCTAAATTCATTGTTCTTTTCCTCTAATGGCTTCTGTCATTTCTATGACATCTTTTGTTTGAAGTGCGTCTGCCGCCTCTGTGTTGGAATGAACCACTGACCATCTAGTACCTTTTTGCGAAGTTTTTTGTCTGCTATTCTGCACCTTCCTTTTGCTTTTTCATGACTACCCATATTTCATTCCCCTACATCAGTTGTTTTTCTCGCTCTGAGTAAGAGTTTTGTGTCGTATTTGAGGATTGAGTACATTTTTTGCATTACTATGTGTTCCATACTCTTTACATGTTGCACAAAATCCAGCTTGTCGAAAATGACTCCTAGGTAAGTGGCCTTTTTCTTAACGATTATATTCTTTCCCAAGAAGTTCGCTGGTTGTTTTGAGTACTTGCATTTTCCAAACATCATTATTTTTGTTTTCACGTTGTTGATTTTTAGCTGCTCAGTTTCGCAGAAATTGGTTATTGTTTCTAGGTACTTTTCCAACTTGTTTTCAGTGTTTTTGTTTTTTATAACAATGAAATGTTACTATGTTAGGTCATCCGCAAATTGTAGTAACTTGGCTTGATCTATCTGCTGGAATTTCGGCATGTTGCAAGGGAATATATTAAATAGCACGCGTGATAAAGGAGAGCCTTGGGGTACCCCCTTTTCTGTGTTTCTTCTGAAAGATATGCCATTGCTATGTTTTATTTGGAAGGTACGGTTACTTAAAAAATGTTGTACTATTTTTGTTAACTTAACTTTAGCGGAAACTTTTGAGCCCACATCTTGAACACTAGTCCGTCGTATCAAATCCGAATATATGCTTCCTCAATGCAAAGCAACTACCGAGAACACTATTTGGTCTCGCCTTCTTCCTTTGCTTATGATTGTTTCCAGATTTGCCGCTCACTGAATGGCTGCTAATTTTTCTCTGAACCCTAACTGCTCCTTTGGAATTATATTGTTTTCTTCTGCAAATATTTGAACTTTATTCTAGATAATGCTTATCGGGCTCCTATTTCTTGGAATCTTGAGATCTTTCTCTTTTTTCTGTATTGTGGTTATAATTGTATTTTCCACTTTAGCAGAAAATGGTTGAAAATTAACATTTTATTGATGATATCCGCTATATGTTTTGTTACGTTCTCCGCGGGAGCAATTTCAACGCCATACTTGGTATTCGCTCTTCCTCCGGTGATTTCTTCGGGTTTAAGTTTTTAACTATGTTTAAAATTTCTGTGCTGGACACCTCTTTCTTATTCTGTAAAAACCGAACATGCATTATATTTGAAGTTTCTATGACCGGTTTTATTTCAGTTTTTCTTTCATGTATGTTTTCGAACTGATTCTGGAAGTGATCGGCGCACGCTTCTGTTTTTTGTTTCTCCTCATATATGTATGTCCCATCTACACTGCGAATTAGATCCTTATCGTTTGGTTTCTTCCTAATTTGATTTAAAAATTTTCAAAACTTATTTTCACCTTCCTCACACGTGTTCTATTGTGAAGTCCCATTGATTTTTCTTTTTTCGCTCATCATTTTTTCAATTTTAATTCTGCCATTTTCTTTCGGTATTTTTGTCGTGCGGATGGCGGCTGAATGAGTATTTCTTGCGCAGTTCGTTTTATTTTGCTGGCAGTGCTTTTTCCTCTGGATTAAAATCTAGTAACTTTCTTCCCCCAACGGGATACATCTTGTCGTCCTATTGCTTTTTCAAATGACAGCTGTCAAACTCAATACCGGTTCCGAAATACCGAAAAATAGCCTCCACGGAACGGTTACCATTTTAGAGCGATTTTGGAACACCTCTTGGCGGCTGTCGCAGAAGGAACAATCTACAACTACTCCACGGTTTTTCATGCTTGGAGTTTTCCTTTGATAATGTCTGTGTGGTTTTCTATCGCCTCACCTATTTAATCGGGATTTTGAAAGTTTTGGCTCATTTCGTCTTCGTACCTCATAAAGTTTCCTAATACTGCTATCTCCTATGTGCGTAGGATTTGACGGTACTGATGTTGGCTCATTCGGTCCTAGTATCTTTCTTCGGTTAAGTACTTTTGCTATTTGAAACAATTTTCCAGGTTTATTTGTGGTCCGGGAACCCACAAGGAGTTTCGCACTGAAATCTTCTCCTGCGATTGTTTTCCAGAGTTTGAATATTTCTTGTACGTCTGCATTTGTTATTGTAGATTCTGGACGGCAGTATAATGCTTCCAATGCCATTTTCCCCCGCCTATTTGTGTTTCTAATGCTGCTGTTTCTATAATTGAATTAATTTGAATTTGCTTACTACTTTTGAATTTACCTACAAGAAATGCCAATATTTAAATACTTAAACCAAAACAACGACACACACTTAAAACCATCAAACAAAAAAGGCACAGACAAAACGCATTACGAACACTACCCAATAGTAAACAGAAGACAAAAAACTGAATTGTATACACGCCACCCACACAACAAACTTTGACAGACAGCAAAAACAAAGAATATAGTATTAATTATTTATGTTGGGTTAAAAGTCACTCAGGCATACCTGGAAACGAAATTGCGGACTCTATTGCTAAATCAGGTAATTCTCTTCAAATCAACCCAATCAAAATTTCACATACTGAACTCACAACTAAATTCCGACAGGATCTACTCAATCAATGTCAATGTCTATGGGAAGTTCAGAACTGCTTCAAGGGCAGGCGTCTATATAATCTCTATCCTAGAATTCGGAAAAAACCGTGGTTTTGTGATTTAAACATTACCTCAAAATATGCGATTTCTCTGATATGCCGAATTAGAATTGGACACGCTACATACCCGGAACACCTATTTAAAATTAACGTTAATTCTGACCCGTTATGTGAATTTGGAACCCACGGATCTTTCAACCACACCTTTTTCGCATGTAGCCTTTTCGCATGCACAGTCCAAAGAGAAGACTTCTGTTCCAAACTAATGGAACACGATATATTTCCACCTTTTTGTTTGGAGGAAATCCTAGCTAAATCAAGTTTTGACCTATATGGGATACTTTTTGACTTTATGAAAAACTGTAAATTAAAACTGGAGAAAATTGGACGCTGGTTATTGTTTTTGAAGCGTTTTATCGTCTATTGGCATGACGCTGTTAACGTTACTCAGTAGCCGACACTACTATCTTCGACACGATTTTATCAATCCATTTCTATACCTCTCTTATCTCTATTGTTCACCCTATCGTGGTCTAAGTGTTGTGCTTAACCAAAGTTAGCCACCTCCATGGACCCGGATGGTGTGAAGATGTGCTCCAGTCTCTAATTTATCCAATGTCCAAAATCCTCATCTTTTCGGCAACTAACATAGGATCAACATAAAACATGTTTTCATGTTGATCCTATGTAGGGATTTTTTCAACTTCAGCTGAATATATCACCATATGTGTCAAAGGAAACTGATACAGGAATCCGTGTTGCGTCGGGAGATCGTGTAATTAAACATATTGTGTCAATTATCGTAAAATCTAGACTATAGTGTTTTAAAGAGAAAACGGGTTTCGTTAAATAGTAATTAATCATATTCGAGCTAATTTTCGTAAAATCCTGACAATAGTTTTAATGTGGTAACGTGTTTGTTCTGTTAAATGTATTTGTCTTCATACAATATTTTTTACATGCGGAGCGGGTAAGCAGTTAATGATTGCGCTAGCGCCGGGCAGTAAATTCACTTTGTAACCGGATAATAATGGTTAATAGGCCTAATGTCAAGACCAATAAATATTTCTGAAGAAGAAGAAGAAGAAGACATTAATTCATTCGCTAAAATACAAATATTATTATAAAGAAACATACAACTATTAAATTGATAAATAAAATATCGATTTATAAGAAGAAAGTAAATGTATGAATAAAAACAAAAAAGCTAACCTAAAAAAATTTTTTTTCACAAACATCTCATTTTTATAGATTTATATACGTAATGTAATTTGTTTTGTATGATTTAATTATTGTAGTGCCTGGTGCTGTCTTTTAAAAATCGAAACCGGTCGCAAAGAATAAGGAAGTACAACCCTAATTTTATTTTATTAATTTAGTTTTTAATTGTGTAGGTTATTGTTGGTCTTGTTTCCATCCAGACCATGAAACGGTCTAGCATCTATAAATCGTATGCAAATAATATTATTTGTATAACTTTGTACTGAATATACATTTAGGTACAGGCTTTAGCATCCAGATACGTATTAGAATAAATCATTTCTAAAATCTCTAACAATACATACATCCTAAAATCTACCAGATATATGAGCAGAAGCGTCGTGAATTTATGCGGTAGAACAAAAGTTTTGCAGAACCAACCGCATGCCCACAAAGAGACGGATATAAGCCGTAATGTTCTGGAATTTATGACTAGTACGTTTTAGAGCGACGCAAAATTTTTTATTTCCAGCTATGATATATATATATTTTTCAAACAATTTACATCATTTTTCATGTAAATAAAGTAAGTGAATGGTTTTAATCACGTAGGTTAAATCTCTTATGTAAATAATTAGCGAGGGAAGGGGAAATAAGTATTGGATGAATGATAGGGAAAGAAGTTGTAGAATATGTGGCAAGGAGGAAGAAACGTTGAAGCATTGGGTGTACGCATGTGAAGAAATTGTGGATAGATGAACAAAGGATGGTAGCAGGTAATTAGAGCGTACATATGTATGGGGCAATGGAGAGAATAATGTGTGAGATTAATAAGAAGACTATGTGAATGCTGGTGGTAAGTTTATGTAGTGGAAAGGGTGGAGCAATCGTGGAAGGAGGGGATGCGAGGAATTTGAAATAAGTTGGGAATATAAAGTGGAGGTGAGGATGTATGGAAAAGGGTTTTGTTAGGAGTTGTAAGACATAAGGCTGGGAAAAAAGGTAAAGAGAGACAAGAGGGAAGAAAGGTTACGTGGACACAATCAATATGGGAATGAATGGGAGGGAGGAAATGAAGCATGGATGCGAGGATTGTGTAAAGTTATGGACAGAAGTTTCTGGTGAGGATATAATAAAGAAAATTTTATAGAAGGTTGTGGAAAGAAAACGCAGAAGGATGATACAGCTAAAATCGTTTTTGTATAATAATTTTTGTTACATATCGGTCTTAATATTTTTATGTAATTTTTATTATTTTTTGGATCAATTTTGTTGATTGTTACATGGTAAATTTTGAAATGTTTGGATGTAAAAGAATTATGCCAATAAAAGTTGAACGTGTATAAAGACGAAAGCTTCACATTTAAGTTGCCGCACCTAATGTTAAATATTTATTTAATTTAAATTGTCGTACTTATTTTGATTTGACAGTTTATTTTAAATCCAATTTATTTATTCGCAAATACGAAGCTATTTAATAGATATTAATGCTTTGAGTCCAATTCAGATGCTTACTCTTTGAATTAAACAATATAGGAAATAGAATCACCTTGGCGTATACTTCTACCAATCTAAAAGATATTGCTGCATTTGCGTAGGTTAATTATTAGAGCTAGCATAATAAATTATAGATTTTTTGTCGTAGCTGTGTAACTTTTATATAAAATATATTAATAGCGTATAATTTATATATATATATATATATATAAATATATATATATATATATATTATGATAAATACATCTTTATATTTTGTAGCGGCGCGG
>WYDF02062570.1:0-25044 GCA_009867245.2 Adranes taylori
TGGCAATTACGCGTCAGCAATGGCGCTGCCGTACTCGTAGCTCGTGCTCTGGAACCCGAAAGATGGTGAACTATGCATGGAAAGGATGAAGCCAGGGGAAACTCTGGTGGAGGTCCGCAATGGTTCTGACGTGCAAATCGATCATCAAAACTATGTTTTAATTATTAAAACCCAAGTGGGCTTGACGCAAAAAAAGATTAGGAAACTCTGACATTAAAAATCGTGTTGCCGTCGGTCGGAAATAATTATTAGTGTTGTCAGTCAATACGTTAAAAAAGGCTTAGGGTACGATTAATCTGTTAAAATAATAATAGACGTATCAGAACCATTCTTGTGTCTTAAGAACAATAAAACTAAACAGAAGATTAACTACCTGTCAATCTTGATAACTTTACAATGAATTTCTAAGAAATTCACAGGTGCTACATTTCTGATGTAATGCTATTGTAGCAGGTTGAATGTCAGGCCAAAGTTTACATACAGGTCCAAAGACGATTGATGCGCAAATGGAATAACAACCAAGAGGAAGTGAGTCAAAAACAAAATAGAAAAAAAAACGCATGACAGAAACAAACACAGTTAAAGCCAGATTGTTTTAGCTGTAATACCAACTGTACTTAATATTTGACTTAATAATAATAACATGTGTACGGACAGTGACGTGCGCTGTTATTTAGCAATTGCTTGAATAATTCCTCTTTTTTTTCTATTAAAGAGTATAATAATTTTTTTTAATTAACTAAATCTTTTTATGATTTATGAAAAAAGTATAAATAAATTAATAATTATTAATACGAGTTTATTACATTTGTTCTTGTTGTATAGTTATTTAAAATCGGTATATATTCGCCGATGTGACCTATCACCGACTTTCTCCGCTCTGTTAAACGAGGAATGGAAAATATTAGATTCAAAACTTGACATGAGGATGAACTAGAAATTTAACCTTAATCAAACAGTAAATTACTTTTCCATTTATACTGATAACTAAATTATTAATTAGAAACGGAGAGGGAACCCAACGGTATTATTTTGTTAGTTCAAGTAACATTTCAAAAAATAATATGCTTCAAATGCCGTTAGATGCCACATAAACAGAACGAATCATCCTTCAGACCCATGCTGAATTGGTGAGTGATACATAATGCATAACCCTGCAAATAGAAACTTCGTGAATTTATTTCAGAAAAGTTTAACCATGGACGGGTCCTTATCTTTGGATGTATCCTATTTACACGACACCACTTGATCCAGCGACCAACTAAAAATTGCCAGGAAGAAGATCTCTTTGTCAATTTGAAAATAACACAGATGATTGACTTTTATAGACCATGGGAGTTTTATTGTGACCGCTTTTGGAAATGGTATCAGCTCTATCACTCCCAGCAATTGATGAATTACCTGGGATCCAGCATAGTTTAATTATCAAACCACTCTCTGTCAAACCATTTCTCTCTTATTTAATAAAAAAATCTGTTTTTATTATTAACGAGGCGAAATTATGAATGGCAGAGCCATCAGAATGAAATTCAGAGTATTCACTTTCGGAGGTCCCTTGCAATAAGGGAAGAAATTAATGTTCAATTTAAAAATATTTAGTTTAAAGGGGATGTTGTACGCAGGGAAAAATCTCTCCTTATCCAAGAGATCGAAGGACGGAAAACAATGCCTCAAAACTCTACCCTTAGAACAGTCGAAATAAACAATGGAACCATTATATTATCAATTCTTGATCGATTAAAGGCTATGCAAAATATTAGCATATTATTAGGATCCGGCCTGCAGTATTTGGAGATCACTTACTTGCTTCTTGTCATCTTCAACCTTTTACGGTGTAGAGGTTCTGATGAAAGCAGGCCAGACCTTCCTGTCCTGCACTTAGGTCCTGACCCGGGTCCAGTCTGCTCCTCTCTTGCGCCTCGTAACCTATTCTAGGACTTGTTCCCTTTGTCAGATAGTGTGCTGCTTTGGGTGTCGAGCAATCACGATAGACTTCAACTTTAGTGCTGATTACCATGTTTATAGCACTCATTTCGTCATCCCAGATCTTTAAGTTGTATTGTAAGTTCCATGCCGTTTTCGCTAATAGTGCTACATCGTTGGCAAAGACCATGCCCGTTATTGCAATGATGTGGTTTGATGTTGATGATGTTTTCTATGAGTATGATGAAGAGGTAAAGGGGTAGAATGTTTCCCTGTCTCACAAAGACACTCATACTAATTCAGTTGAGGTTGCTCCAGCAAGTCGCATCTGGTTTCTGCAGTTCTGATAAAAGCTTTTGATGGCCCTGACAAGACTGCTCTCCACTTTGCATTTATGCAACTCTCGCTATATTTCTCCCTATAAAAGGCCTTTTCCAGGTCCAGGTAGCAAACATAAACCTTCTCGCTAATTTGACACATTCCAGAGATTAGATCTTGAGTGCTGCGTCTATTTCTAAACCCGCATTGTGCTTCCTCCAGCTGGTAATCGATCTGTACTCTAAGACGCAAGATAACGTGCCCCGGCACATTGTGCAAATGTATTCCTCGGTAATTAGCGCAGTCACTATCGTCGCTTTTCTTGAAAATTGGAATTATGATAGAAACTTTCCAATTCCTTGGTATCTTTTTACGCCACCCCAGTTGCTGAACTCGCAACAGTAAACGCTTCCCATCTGCTCCCATGCATTTTACCATTTCCGGTGAGATCTCACTGTGTCTAGGAGCTTTTCCGAGCTTAGTCTTCTTAATAGCCATGCTCCTTTCTTTAGTTATTAGGTCTTGACCGCCATCATTTAGTTCTTCCAGGTTCTGATTTTCATTACGGACATTGTTTTGCTTTTGTCCACATTCTAAAAGCTCCTGGAAATATTGTTGCCAACTCTCCATAACCCTGACTACATATGTAAGCAGCTTACCATCTTTGTCCCTAACGAACTTCAATGGACAGTCATTCCCTAACCAGATGTTTTTAGGATCTTGTACAAGAGCTTCTGGTTTTCCTTTGAGGACTGTTTCATAAATTGGAGATCAGAGATTTTAAAATGTTCAGTCTTTTGTTACAATTATTGATCAGAATACGAGTGTAGTGTTTGCAATTTAATTTCTCGTCCAGCCAGATACCAAAAATTTTAACTACATCTATTTAGGAATCACAATGTTGTTATGCCAAATATTAATATTTGGGAGGATTGATTGTTCGTTAGTAAAGAGGACAACCTTGCTTATTAAGTCCAAAATGTGTAATCCGATTCTTTCTCGATTGAAATATCTTTGTCCTATATAAATAAGGATATATCGATAAACTTAGATAAGTTAGAGAGATATAGATGAAGGAGAATGAGTCTTAGAACTGATCCCTAGAGAAGTCCAACCCATAAATACTGGAACTTATACCGAAGGGTCATTAAATAGGAATAGTCTCTTAAATGATATGAGTTTTCAGATTAAATTAATGAAACGATTAGGAAAATGTATTTTGGCAAGAATTAATTGAACGTAACTGAAGAGGAAGGACAGAATCATAAGGTCTATCAATGTCAAAAAATAAAGAAGCACACAATCCTTCGTTAACAATGTGTTGTCTGATAGTCCTTTCAGAATCCAAATTGCGTAGTAGATAAGAGTTCATTGGATTCCACCCACCGTTCTAACGTCCACTTTATAATATGTTCGAAAATTTTGCTTAAACAAGAGGCCAAAGTAATCGGTCTAGGCCAAAACTAGCATAATTATGAGGGTCCTTACCTGCTTTAATTAAGGGAGCAGGTTTTGCTCCTTAAAATGTTTTGCGCAGTTTTGTGAAACTGATTGATAAGCCAGAAATGCACAGCGCAACATTTATTTTTATAAATTATGTTTAAATAAAGATTTAGTATAATTTGAAATATATACCAAATTAAGTCTTTTTTCTTTTTTAGGTAAGTTTTTAAAATGCACAACGTCTGTTTTTCGCCTTCAAAATGATAAGGTAAAGCTTGTTACTAACTTTACATATTTAAAATTTCGAATTTTCGTATACGCGTAATTCACGTTTTTGTTAAATTTTAGGTTACATATTCGAGGTACTAATCAATAACGTTGGTGAATATATAAAAAACAAAAATACAATTAAATTGTCTTTATTGACTTTCAAAATAATCCTCTTCAAACATAAATATTTTCATAAAAAGAATTCAATATTAGAAATCGATTGCAGGATCGTTGTTTCACATCTTTAAATCTTTAAACCGCTTACCATTCATTCAGATTTCAAACGGTGACCTGGAAAATGCTTTGAGAACATACCGCCTTTTGAATTTATATCGCCGGATCGTACTGTTAACACCACGTCTCATCGATTTTGCTAATTATTTGTAGAATGAATAGATTCTGATCATACATGGCCTTGAAATCTCCATTGATTTTCATCATCTGTCAGATTATGTGTTACAACCCGGGGACAGATCCAAATCTTCCAACTCTATTTCCAAATCTTCACGGGGACTATTTCCAAATCTTCACGGATGCGTATATGAACAGTGTTCTACCTAATGCTCAATCTCTCTACCAAAAATTGTTTCTTTATTCAATGCTTATGCCCTAGTATATGTTGGATGTCAGAGGTTTCTAGATCTACGACCGGCGCATCTTTCAACACATTTTGACGAATGGCTTCATATGGTTTATCTTAGCTAGCAGGTTAAAGCCACAATCGTGCTTCTTTCAAGAATACTGTTTTTTGTATTCAGTGACGTCAAAAATACATTTCATACATGATATTACAAATTATAGATTTATTAATTGTTTAGAGTATTGAGGTCTGCAAATGAAGTAAAACTTGCATATGACAAAGTTTATCTATATTGTATGCAATAGTGTGTGCAAAGTGAAAGAAATATTATCGGGGTTAATTTTGTGAAGATGATTTTACCTCCCAACGTGACACAGGTAGGGCAAATCCTTTTAACGTACTGGATTTGCACGTACAAAAACTACAAAATGTGATTCAGTTTAATCCTTACTTTAATTTCTCTACTACGAAATGAAGTTATTATCCCTAGTTTCCCAACACCGTTTAGAGTCAAACACTAGACTTTGTCCTTTGTAAGGTTGTCCTATGAAACATAAATTTTCACCGACAACTTTTCTTTCTTAGTCAAGACTGAATACGTAAAAGAAATGCATAAACTTAACAAAATGTATCGAGAATGATTTAGAAAATGCATAACTGCAAATAATTTTATAATTCGTGTATTCGAAATAAATAACGGCCTCACCAAAATAATTAAATTAAATAAAATTTCAATTATTACGTACCAATTGATTTAAAAAAATGGCAAAAATGGCATTCCCAAATTATTTATAAAATTATTCTGCGTGCAATTTCTGTAGATCCTACTATCACCAACATATTTTACTATTACGCACAGTGACTTCATTAACTCATTTCAATATATTTTAATTTACCTCGATAAAAAGAATTATTTAATTATTAGCGAATACGTTATACTACCGTGCCCCGTATCTACTATCGATACTTAATTTGGATACTTTAATTTGGAATAAATTATAATTTAATTCATGATTTTATTTTCAAGACACTGATTCGTTCTACACTTTAGAAATTCTTATTACTGACTATGCGTTCCAATAGAACATGTGGAGCTTTTATTACTTTCTTCGACTAGCTAATCTCCTCCCAATATTAAGATCGATATCTCGCACTACTTTCTCCCTATCTGTAGTAAGTAAATTGCTATGATTTAATGTATTCTCACTTAATTACCTATCTTCTACCTTTCAAAATTACTTTCGTATATCATGGATTTACCTTTAATCAAAATCAGTTTGGTCATCCGTCCCCAATCAATATCGATATCCTGCTTCTACCGGTGACATTGACGCATCGTATACCACGCCTTTTATTTAACTCATTTCTTCCGATAATTTGCATAATCAACAACATTTAAATAATTTGTTCCGTCGGTAAAAGTAATGTTAATCTTCAATTTCCAAGAGATATTCTAGATCTTACCACATCTAAGTAAGATGTCTTGAATATTTTTAAATTATACTTCATTTTAGGCATAAAAGTTTAAATGAAACGCTAAGTGTTAAGTAACATTTGCACTTTTTGCAACTAGTTCGTATAGCAATCAAACAGTTAACGTAATAAAAAACATTCACAGAATCTGGCCAAATAATTTCCTTGTAACATAAATGCTTTCATAAAACGAATTCAATATTAGAAATCGATTGCAGGATCGTTCTTGGATAGCCAACGTTCTTGGATAGCCAACAGGTCTTTAAACCACTTAGCATTCATTCAGATTTCAAACGACTCTTTTTGGGCCGCGGAGAATACATAGCATTGAAGTCTCCACTAATGTCACATTATATGTTACAAATCTCACTTATTTTCAAATCTTCACGGACGAGTATGTGAACAATGTTGTACCTAATGCTCCATTTCTCTACCAACAATTGTTTCGTTATTCGATGCTTGTGCCCTTGTGTATGTTGGATGTCAGAGGTTACTACATGTCTATGACCGGCGCAAATGTGATTCATCGTGGGTCGTCTCCATTCTCTAAACACATTTTCACAGACGAGTTTTGACCCACTTCTATGTGCCACATCCTCAGAATCAGAAGGTTGAGTTTAACTAACTTAAGTCAGCAAAAAGAAGAAGAAAATGAAACAAGTTTGATTTTACTAAATATACATACATATTAGTTAATATGTACGTACTTTTTGCTCTCTTAAGTTAGTTAAACTTAACGTTCTGAGGATGCCACTGTGTTGGTGAAACATGTAAACAATAAATAGTTATTTAAAAAAAGTGCATTTTAATTTAATAATTTTATAAGTAAATAAAATATTAATATATAATATAAAAGTTTACTCATACATAGGTTAGTAAAATGTTATTATAATTAAGCAAATTGTTATCTATGATGTTGAAAAAGTATACAAAACATTGTGTCACAATGTTAGCAAAAATGCAAAGTGTCAACAAGGGTGCTAGTGCTAGGTAATTTCTGAGTTAGGTAACTCAGATTAGAAGCATGAGCAGAATTATTCGGTGTAGAAATCGATCAATTAATATCGATAATTAGGACACTGCGGTGTAGGAGCAGACGTGTTAGCAATAAGTGAGCGCGAAGCAGGCCGGCGTGGACCAGGCAGCCAGCGAGACTGCACGTGATCGGTAGGGCTGCTTCCACGGATAAACATCGTACCACACGGCACGATGAGTTAGATTAGCCGAAAGTAGTTAACAGTCTGTAGAAGGGGAAATATTATAAAGACATATACGGAGAACTGTTGAGAGGGTTGATAGGTAAGAGTTAGAAGTTGAAATTGAAATTGACCGCGAGTATTAAACCAGTTGAAATACGTTAGTTAGTTATAGTTAATTATTCAGTAGCAATTAAATTAGATATTAGTCGTTGACTTAGAAATAGCTTTCCGGTTAGTAGGCAGGGAAATAGGGAATAGGGAGAATTTTAGCGCATAGCAATAGAGACAATAAAGTTAGTGCCTCGCGTCGTTCGAGTAACCGAGATGAGCAACATTATGTGAGTATTTTTGTACTGTGTATATTTTATGTAGAGAATTTGCATAACTGCGCTAACTTTACTGATTATTTGTATGGGATGAACTATAATTTTATTAGAAAGTTATCGAGCCAGAATTTATTTATTAACTGATTTTATATTATCATGTACCCAAAGTATTTAGTGGAAATATTTATGTTGGATATCAGTTGACTTATAGTTTAGTTGTAATCGTTCCTTTTGCTAGTCTAATATATGCGATTTACGTATAGCTACTCTTTTATTTACTCACACCTCACATAACTTGAGAAAGTGCTTAAGTAGAATTAAATGCGGTTGTGATAATTAAGGTACCTAACTAAGCCATCAGCTATCTACGCCCCGTAGAGGTACCTAGTACGATAAATACTATCTATGCCTCCCTTCGTAGGTCCAATAACATCATTTCACTACTTACTTAATTAGTTACTTTTTACGATCCCAAACCTGTGGGTTGGAGTTGGGTTCAGACCAAGAGGGCATAAACCCGTCTCTATCCCATAATGTCAATGGTGTGTGATCGAGGTTTCAAGAAAACCTAGTCAACTCTAAGTGAGCAACCAAAAGCACACGTTACAATATCAAAACGTTTATCAACTAGAGCATTAGTAAAAAGGTTCTCGACATCAAAAGAATATATAGTAAAGTTATTTAGAAATAAAAAATTACGAGTTGGGTTGAATTTCTTATAGCGCATTGAAAGTTATTTCCAAAAATTTCTTTAAGTTTCTGGTCCATGAATGTTGATGGCTTGTAAACATATGAGTTAGAATAAGACATTAGGGGGCGGATAGGGAAAGTATCCTTTGTGGATTTTAACTAATTCATAAAAGCGGAACACATGATTCATAGGTACCATCTGATGTACATTGTAAAGATTAATATTCACGACAAAATTTTTTGATATCACTAGGTGAATACTCGAGAAATCTATTGGACTGAATAAAATCAACGACTTTCGTAGGGTATTCATCTGGTTTCATAATAAAGAAGTTACTTTTATCAGTTTTTTTTAAATAATAAGGTCATTATTAATCATTTTATTTTTGATATGACGCATGGCATCATAATATGTTAATGAACTATGTGAAGAGTGGGGATACGAAAAACATTTTTGTCTTAAATAATTCGGATTATTTGATTGAGACATAAGGATAACAAATTCAGAATCAATGGCGAACATCTTAAGATTGTCATCGAGAATTTGAGACCAAATTCAAGTCATGTTGTTTTATCTTCTGTAAAATCTACATCTGAAAGATGCTTACCGATGCCTTAGTATTCTGTTAACTTCGATTAATTATGCTATGTAATTTTTATAGCTTGAAAATGGCAAGTACGGCCGAAAATGCATTTGCTTAAAATCAATAAACTTTTATAGACGAAGATAACCTACAAACTATTATTCTAACATGTGTTTGGAGCAGTTGATATGTCTGAGACCCTGCGACATAAGACTATTCATTTTTCGGATGTGATATTGACGATTCAAGTAATGTTTGGCCCTCTGGTGGTCGAATTAAGCAACTTAATGTAACTGGGATAAAATGTTTGTTTACATTGCATTACGTGTTTGAAATTTATTTTTTATATTTGTATACTGATAAATGTATTTCAAAATGTTTGTTTCGGGACGAAACAAAATGTTTGTTTCGGTTCGGTTGGCACTTAGAAGACTTGCTTTATGAGCAGTTTTGAAATCAGATGCCGAACACTTGAAAGGCTTTTCTCCTGAATGAGTTTGTTTGTGAATTAAAAAATTTCGTTTATGTGGAGTTTTGAAAAATCAATCTATACACGCAAAAGGCTTCACTGCGCTATGAGTGGCTTAAAAGATTTGCTTTGTGTGCGATTTTGAAATCACATTCCGTACATTTGAAAAGCGTCTCTTCGCTATATCTTTGTTTGCGTTTTATAAGACTTCCTATAAATGCTATTTTAAAACCACATGCTGTACACTCTAAAGGCTTCCCTTTGCTATGACCTCGTTTGTGTCTTACAAGGATTGATTTTCTGCAGTTTTAAAACCACATTTTGTGCAATTTGTATATTGTACATTCGGGAGATTTCTTTTCAGTACGAAATCCTTTGGGAGCTGGGTTATCTATTAGCCTTCTTTTGAAATCAACATCCCTATCAATTTGCTCATCAGCAAATTATCTATTACTGAAATCTATTACTGAATGAAATCCAATATAGTCAACAGCAAATTATTCAATAAACCAAATAATAATTTTAATTAGAAAGGCATTAAAGCATACGTTAAAGTATTATCCCAGTTGCGTGCTAGTTGCTATTTTTGCGCACTAGATGACAGTCTGAATCTGAATCACGAATAGGAAAGTGGACTGGGTGCTAGCTTTATTAAATCTGATTGTTATTGCTTGATGATTGGTTTGTGTTCTTGTGGCTACTTGATAGTTTGGATGCCGATCCTAGAATACTGTGTATATTTGTCATCACTACCAATAATATATTTACTATCTGCAGCTTTAAGTTCACTAAATACATTTCATTGTCAAATTTGTTTTACAAACCTACATATTTATGAAATTGGTCTAGAATTAGGGTTAGTCTTTTTATGTTATTTAATAATGTAATACTCTCTGATGTATATGTGTATGTCCATATGTGACCGAGAAATTGATGATAAATGCTTCCTACACTAAATTGGTTGATATTATTATAGGCCCTTGTAATAGTTTTGTTTTTAAATACGTGATTTTTATTACTACGAGGGTGGTTTGACATAAATGTAGCCTTCGATAGATGACGTTACGTGACAACGAACGCCATATTGGTTTTGACATCTGTCATCCCACACATGACGTCTATCAAAATTTGATGCAAAAAGAACAATTAGTTTGGTTTGCACAGTCATCTCAAGCAAGCAACTTTTGTGTTTTGTGAAAAATGAAAAAAGCCGAATATCGTTCAGTAATTAAGTTACTTCGCAAGAAAGAGAAAAACAATGCAGATCATCAAAGCCGAACTGGATGCTGTTTATGGCCAGTCTGTACCGTCCCTAGTCACAGTTATATTTTGGAAACCTGAAGTCGTTCGTGGTCATACGAGTGTTTTTGATAACCAGCGAGGTCCCTCAAGTATCGTCACTACACGAGAAATCGCCAACAGAATCCATGATGAGATTGTAACAAACCATAGAATTAAAATCCGTGAGCTAGTAGAAGCTGCAAACATATCAACTAAGTGTTTACACGCCAATATACACAAACATTTGGATATAAACAAACTAGCGCGCGCTGGGTGCCGCGTTTACTCACTATCAACCAAAAACGCACTCGTGGTACGGACTCGGGGCAGCTTATGGCGAAATTAATGCTCTTGCTTTTGGCGAAGAAACTTTTGGTGTCTGAATGATTTTTTTCGCGTCGATACGTCACTGTTGATGGGTAAACTACTATACACTTTAGACTAAGGAACAACCAAAGCAGTGGATAAAAAGCGGCGAGGGGCCACCGAAGAAGGCAAAGAAACCTGATGGATCGGTAAGATGATGGCGACTGTTTTTTGGGTTGCGAAAGGCATTATTCTTATTGATTAATTGGCAAAGGGTTTGGACTTCTCTCTAGCTAGATTCTTTCGTTTTTTGTTTGAATTAGATACCCAACACTTACAATGACCTACGTTCTGCAAATTCTATTATCCTATTTCCATTGCCACACTCAATTCACTAAACAAATCAATCCAAATATTGTTTGGCACAGATGCTTGATTGGCATGTTAACAAGGGACGTATTGGATATCTAGGGCGTTTCGGAGTTCGCTTGCTCTACTCGATTAATCTACTTTTAAGATAAATTCCTTGGATTCAGTCCTTGCTTCTAATACATTTTAAATACATATTGTGTATGTACACCGCTGTATACATTACATTTAATAACAATCATGCAGTGCGTGATTCGGCATTTTTGAGGTCTTTAAACCATTTCGCAGTCAAATGCCAAACAAAAAACAGCCGTTTCACTTGGGCGATGCGTCATGATATTACATTAGGCGTATTAGATGGAAAATAATAATAGTTCTCTTTATAATAATATTAACAGCATACAACACTCCAGGTGTTTTATCAACTTAATCATCATTCATTTAAATGAGAAATATTTTATTGCTAATTTACTGTGAATATCTACATTCAAACTTTATTTAAATATACAGTAATACCCCGAATTAAGTTACCTCCGTTTACGCAAATCCGAAGTTACGCGGAGTGCCACGAAACACTCGATTCACCCCTCCGCTCACAACATGATCGGACTAATTTTGCAGCTACAAATTATTTTGTGTTCCTTAAATCCACGGAAGCTTGGTGGACTCTACTATGCCATACAACGAAGTAGAACTGATTCTTTTGCATGAAACAAGAAAAGAAAAACAATATAGTTGAAATGTAAACTTAATATTATCCAAGACTTCGATGCAAGTGAATTGGCAAAGAAGTTTGATCTACCTCGAAACAATTAAGAATAAAACGTAAAGAGATAATCTGGAAACTGTGAAAAATGTTCAATCTGTGAATTCATGCATCATTCGCAAACGTCATAGTATTATCGCTGAACTGCAAACAACATTAAAATTATAGTGTGATAATCAAGTAAGAGTGAAAAATTGTCCTCTTGATCAGAACACGGTATGCTCTCAAGATAAGCTGATTTTTGAAAGATTAAAATAAGAAGCGGAGGAGGCGGCTAAAGATGAAATGTTTAAAGCTAGTAACGGTTGGTCCAGCCGATGTAAAAGTCGCTATATGTGACATAGCATCGCAGCAAATTGAGAGGCGGCAAGCGCTGATAAATAGACTGCGTCTCTCTACCCAGAGAAACCCAAGCATATGAATACCAAAAGGTGGTGTACCAGCCAGCCCATATTCAACGTGGAGGATACTGGTCTGTTCTGGAAGAAAATACATAAAAGAACTCTTATTGCGCGTTATTTCTCGAGATTTAAAGACGCTAAAGATCGATTGATAGTGATGGTTAGCACGAATGCAGCTTGAAAGCTTGCTTGCACATGATTTGGAATTCGAATCATAAAGCTTGGGTGACAGCTTTTTGAGAATTGGTTTGGTCATCACGTCATACTTGAAGTTGAATGTTATTGCCAATCTAAACAAATCCCATTTAAGGTGATATTATTAATCGACAACGCACCAGGTCGTCTTCCTGCTACTCTAATTAAATTCAGTCCACGTGTAAAAGTAGTATTTTGGCACCAAACACAACTAGCAGGCAGTCATGAAAACATTTAAAGCTTTTGCACATCTGGAAGTTGCTATGGAATAAAGCAGCGAGCTCTCTGTTAAAGTCTTCTGGAAACAATTCCATGTTTTAAATGCCGTGAGAATCATTGCTTTAAATGGCGTCTGATAAAAACTGTATCCATTTTTTTTAACCACTAAAACCCATAAGGAATCATCGCAGACTCTAATCGAATTGGTAATGTGATTATAGACGTTGTCGATCTTGTCAAACAATTAAATTTTGGAGTAGATCTGATGATCTTCAAAAACTGCTGGATCCGCTCACGTTTTAACCTTCTGGCAATTTATTTTGTTTCTTTGTTTTTATAAATTCATTAAAGAAATTAGAGATGAATTGTTGGTATTTGACGCTATTTTGGAACAGGCCCATACATTATACTTCATAACTGTGGGATATTTTTGGTTTTGAATTGTACATAAAAATTTTTGAAATATCTGCCAAAATCTTTAGGAAGTGAAATTTTCTACCAGTTCGAAGCGTTCTTTTATACGTTACGAATTTTAAAGAACAATATCGCATCACATTTCTTTCAAGATTTTAAGATTCCCTGATAGAGTGTTTAACATGCAAACCGTGCGACCTGCAGCCCTCTGCCAATGCAGAGACAAACCAATTGAGAGATCACGACGGCGGTTTTTACATGGAAAGCGTTCAAAACGTTTCACGCTCCTCTCAATAAATAGTGTTACAGGCGTAAGTGCAGGATCGTAATCATGTAGGATGCATGATTATCTATTTTGTAACATGTAGGATGCTCGTGCATGAGGTTATCAGGGTTGGGTAAGAATTCATTTATAATATTAACAAAATACATTAAACACTATAAAATGATGTACGTAATAACATGTTTAACTAATTTTAGATATTAAATGGTTCTTGTAGTTATGATGTGGATTCTCCTTTTTACTTCTTCATTGCGTTGGTGAAAGTAGATGATTGAATATTGAAGTTTTAATGCAAATATGTAGCTAGGTACGGCCCATTAATGTGACGGAGACGGTAAAATAAATGGTTGAATATGTGATGTAATATGTGCAGTAACGGAACAAGTCTCTGCGATGTTCTTCACGCGTTACTTTGTAGAGCCATCCTTTTTCGGGAGTAAAAGGTAATGGCATATCACCTGGAGTTGTAGGGGGTAACAGAGAGCCGTGAGGTGTTGTCGGTTCTGCCTTCTGCTTCGAAGAAGTGACAGGTTCAGTATCGTTGACTAGTATCCGCGGGGTGCATGGGCAGCGCTGTTTGATAGACCTCTTAGACGTTGCGTCGCATTCACTTCTACTCATTTGATACGTCAGACATTTGGTGTCCCTCTTCTCCTGCTTCTCGCCTCCTCGTTTTACCATTGAATGGCGTAGATAGAAGGGAATTGGTGTGTAATCTTGTTATGAAAATAAAAGAATTAAAGATTAGATGATGGAGATGACGATAATAGGGCGAAAGATTATGCCCAAAGGTTTAATAATAATATAGTTTGTATGTATTTTGACTTGATATATAGAACTTTGATAATTACTGTTTGAATTTAATGTAAATAAAATAAGCGTTTTCGTTGGTGGCGCTTATTTGGATGCTATGTAGATTCATAAGTGTGAATTATGCTCACTTTACATGAATAAGCTTAGCTACCTAATGGAGATTTCAGCCCGTTAAACTGTGCGACAACACTCACTCAACATCAACTAGCATCCGACCCAAAAATGCGTCTGAGGAAAGCTAGCTTGAAGGGCTCCTTTTATGCAAATACTCTGGTGAAGGAAGTTGCTTCCGACGGATCGGCTACGCCGTGACTTTACACTGGCCTCAAACAAGACGAGGCTTGAAAGGAACTTCCACTACAAAACTTTAGGCAGGCTGTACCTTCGACCAATCAGAAAAGTTTCTTCATGAGCTACCAATTTTGAAGAGAAAAATTGCAATGCATCCCTGTCGAAACTTTACGATATCATAAGTTACTATACAATCGAAATGAAGGTAGATGAAACGTAGTTGAAAGAGCTACCCTGCCCTCTTTAAACGCCTCAATAGCAACATGCAATGTAGAAGTGGTAGTGCCTCTTATGCTTTCTTAATGAGCATAATAATGAAAAAATGTATTTGTATGCAAAATTAATAGTTTCGGTACATGTTCGTGCCAGTTACTAGATGTATAATATCGACGGATACATATACGCATGAACTTGTTTCTAGCTTGATGATACAATATTTTTTTGCACGGATGTAAATGTGTCAGTGGGTGCAAGCACATATCCTTGTTTTACTTTACAGAAGAATGCTTTTTCTGTAGGAATGTAGTTGTGATAACCGTCGCTCATTGCCCGTATGTATATATAAAACTTGTTGGAGATATCCGCTACGATGATGTATGACTTTTGACGAAACAATAATAATAAGGATAAACTCGTTAGTTTTGGTAATTCTGGATACTTTCCTTCATAGATGTAAATGTCTTTGTCCTAGTTTGTACGAAATGAAGCTTCTTGCTTTTAAATATGTGTATAGACATCGCAGCCACTATCTGTTTTATATATACTTGCCAACTTGTTTTGTCTTCCGCGATTTTCATAGCAGGCAACGCGAAGCACCGCTTTCGCGCCCGGCAGGTTTTTGAATGTATGTAGAATTTCTGGCTTTCGGTCCTTTCCATGTAGATATTCATCGATTCATTGAAGATGAAACTCATTTCTTCTCTCGTTACTAAAATATATAATATTGAATTAAATTTGATTGATTAATTTATCTTATGCTAGAGGAATATATATACGTTAATTAATTAATTTGATTACTTTACATGCAGTAAAATAATCCGATATCAATAAAAAAAATCCGGCTAGATGAAGGTAACGTCCCCAAAGTTCATTGAACTCATTCAAAACATTCATTGAAAACAAGATAGCATCAAATGTTTGGCCAAACGAGGTTAAAGTACGTAAAGTTCAATAAACCCATTAAGAGTATTTTGTTAGAAATTGGATATCATAAAATCAAAATCCTCGAAAAGTTATTGAACCCATAAGAAAAAATATACACACGAAGCCAAGAAGCCATAAAGGAAAACAAAATCAGTATCTCTCCTAATATGTATACAATTTTTTTCTTACGTTATGCGTTAGTGCGCGCAAGAAAAAAGCTCGAATAACATCCGTCTAAAGCAAAACACGTACAAAGAAACTATAAATCGCTTTAAATCCTTTTTGACATTAATCTCTTTTTAAGCAAAACAGCAAAACACCAAATGTAAGCGTTATATGTTCTGCTATAGTTATTTCAACATATTTCTCTTCTACCTCTTGATGATTGCTCGAAAAAAAACTTCTGGGATTATACATCGCATTATTTTTCGTCGTTTACATCGTATTTATTAATTATCAATTCTTGATTTATTTAATTACCGATTTATTTATTTAATTTGTTTCCAGTGAGTTAGAAAATCATGTTCCATACCGATATCTTTACCTAAATTACGAGTAATTTTCTTTCACATGGTTTATATTTACTCATTCTTATTTAGTATAATTACATGAGACTAATTGTTTGAACTTTTAACAGCACTTGTTTTCTTTTGGTTTTATTTATTTTCCATATATTGTTAATTATTTGTAGACATAAACGAATTAATTTTTAGAGTTATTACTAACTACCTCGCTTCTTATTTTGACCTAATCTTAATTTCCATGAGTTACTGTATATCGTAATAGATCGCGTAGTACTCTAAACCAATTAATTTAATTAAGTTTCCACTAAATAAAATATTTAAATCATTAAGGGCGTATTGGTAAATTAAGCCAACAATAATCTTAAGTTTTACTTATTTAATTATTCAAGTTGAATTTCTTGTTTATTTCAAATTCCCTTATTTGTTCTAATATTCTTTCCAAGCTGCCACAATTGCGGTAGAATTTTAATTTATTCTCCTAATTGTTCATTTGGTCACATTTGAAATTCTAAACGGTTCATGCTTCTGTTGATCGCCAATGAATGCATTCAAAAGTTTTTAATTAAAATGTTAACTTCTCTAATTATTAAACCCTAATTCCATATATTGTTTGAGGATGTAATTTGCGTAAACAAGATATCGCATTACGTACGTTGTGCGCGAGCATGTTTAACTAATTTGTCACCTTGGAAAATCCTACAGACAGATTATTAAATAAGATAACGCAATAGAAAATAAACCAAGCAAGTTGAATTACAATAAATAAAAGAATACTATATACATTTCCACCAACGCCTTATTCTGCTTCTGTATTCATCATTTGAAGGGAACATATGTTCACTTCTTTCATTCAACGCATTCTAACTACTGTCTCTACTTTGATGAGTTTTTGCAAAGAGAATTACATTATCATAATTATGCAAGAACTATGTTTGCATTAGATAATTCATTATTCTTGCTCAGCATTCAATTTAAATCACTCGAGTTTGCAGTGTCGTATTTACATATCTTATTGAGCGCACTGTTTTTATTGCATTTTTAGATTCGAGAGTTTACTTCAGCCTACTCAACTAACTTCGACTCTCTTTCTCTGCATAGAATCCACCTTTGGATCAATTGCAACAAAACAAAAGTATTATGATTTCTTGACTATGATATAAATTCTTGCTGAAAACTCATCCCATCTAACCGGAATCAGTGTATTAATCAGGTTAGGGCGTAATGAGAATATACATACACAAATACATTTTATAATTAAACAAAACTATAACAACCTTACCCCTTACTAAAACTAATCCGAGTCATGACTGTCTTAAACGAATTTAAGTATAACGCAATAAAATAATCCACAATGAAATAATTTATTAGATATACGGTCATAATTAAAGGGGGTTTTGTGAAGTTTGGCGAATAATAAAACAAATACTGCTTAAAGTTTATTTGTATTAAATAAATCTAAATCTCATGCAATAACATAGATTTTCTCTGAGGTAAAAATAAATAAAATATTGTCCGAGTAACATTTAATTTAGAAAGGGAATCTGAGACGAATTAATATTGCATAGTTTCACTAACCACATAATAAAATATAGTGCAGTTTTTGTTTCTTAGACTTTCATAAAGAATTATATGCCACCGATATATTTTATTATTAAGCAACAAGTAAATATGAAAATTTGTAATCAACATCTACAAAAACGTTATTTGTTTGTTAGCTTATTTTGAAATGAAAAATTAGTTACATTGAAAGAAACTATTTACTGAGAACAAAATTAAAAGAACTTTAGGTGTTCCGTAATCCAAAATATATAATAAAATAAATATTTACTCACATTTGTATTTCAGACATAATTCTTAAAGAAAATCGCACACTAAAAGAAAATCGCGTAGTTCAAACTCTTAAAAATTCTGAACAATTTATCCACCAGTTAAAAACCAGCAAACTTCTAAAGAATTATGAGTAACAATGAGAGATTAATGAGAATGCCCTCTAATATACTTTTGCTTATATATTATCGGTCGACGGTGTTGTCCCCTCGCGGGCGAAAACTTCATGAATGTCTCTAACATATAGTAGCATAAAACTGTTTCGCATAAAAAAACTACTTATTTTCTCTCTTTGCTATTAATTTCTTTTTCGTTGCGGTAAATTTCCTCTTCACAGCCGTCACCAAGTTGGAAGGCCACCAAGTATTGCGTTATTAACAACTGTATCTTTCTTTGAACGACTCTACAGCTTCATCCACACTATCTTTTCCGGGATAGTGTGGAAAAGATAGTGTGTCTTTCCGGGAACAAAGTTTTATCTAAACATTAAATCAATATAGTTTAAAAAGTGTTTGACTATAGATCGCCTTGTTATTGGATACAAAAATATTATGGGAAATAAGTTATAGGCTACTAAACGTTTCCAAAAATTTGGCGATTGAAATTTGTAAAAGGAATCCTACTAGGGAGACCATTATCATCATCACTCTCAATTTCAATACAATCATCCTCTGAGTTATCAACATTTTCTATTTCTACATCAGTTTCTTCTTCACTTGAATATTTTATAGGTAGAACTTCTCTTTTCTTAGGTTGGAATAAGATGTGACTGCTAGTCTCATCACTAGAATCAACCAATTATTGCAGTAGGGGCGGTAGTGGCCCCGCGTAGTAAGTATGGTGTTAAAGTGGGGTCGTGCAGCACTGAGTGGGTGGAATTATTCCTTGGCAATTTCGAGGTGGTCATATCATTTCGGATAAATTTATTAGTTTTTGGGATTTTAATATATTCTGTCCCTATTAATTTTCCGACTGTGTCTTGCCTCTGTAGCAATTTAGCAAGATTATGTAATTTATATATTATTTTCCTTTAATCCGACAGTGTTGTAGTGTTGTATTTTTCGTAACGATCAAATTAAACTTCTTACGATATTTTTGTAACACTCCCATCTCAAGAAAGTCGATGATCTCCACATCTGAGATTTGTGGGTTTATCTTATCACATAGACCAACTACATCATAGAAATATTGTTTTATATTTTCCCCAGTTCTTACTTCAAAGTTTTCTTCTCCAATTTTTCATATAATATGGATCTCTAAACTCAACTAAAAGTGATTATTGAAGTTCTTTCCAACTTCAGATACAGTTTTGTGTGTTGTTGGCACCATATCCTGGCATGTCCCTCAACTGGTATTCCAGGAATTGGAGCTATTGGAATTGGGAGCTATAAATGTATATAACAAGGTTTGTGTGCCTAAAATTTTTGTTCCATAAATTTGGATGCATTCCTTTTTGTGCGATTTGGAATCCTCTAGGAAATGTTGTTTTTATTGTATATTACGGTTAAAGATTCCAATTATTTTCAGGGTTTCGATATTGCAATCCATCTAATACTCTATAGTTTTCCTTATAATCTGTATCTAACATTTTACAAACTTTGGGTATCACAATTGGGTAGATGATTCTGCAAAGCTATTTATTTTGCATGTCATGCTTCCTGCTATTTTCAACAAAAATATTTCTTGTACTTTGTATAGACACTTGCATCATAAAAATTGAATTTACTATCAATAAATGCCTTGTATATTTATGCAAATATTTAGAATCTTAGATGAATGAAACTTAGCAACTTATTTATTTTCAGAAGCTGACATCAAGAATTTCGGGTTGAAATACTAGTAACTCCGTAAATATATGACTAAATATTGTTAATACAAATTGGAATAAATTCTTTCTAATTGGAATCTTTTAAATGCATCCTAAATCTAAACATTTAATAAAGTCTGTCTAATTATTTTAATTCTATAAAACAACAAGTTTCAGTCACTTTAAAAGTTGCACCTAAGTATGTGTGTTTGATCAACCTCTTATGATTATTAATGATTATTCACATCCACCAGACAGAAACACTGTCAATTTGTTTGAATGAAAATCTACTCCAATTGGAAAAATTTTATTGGACTAAAGTAAGTAATCCAATTCAAGTGAATGACTAGTAATTACAGATAAAACAACAAATCATAAATAGATAAATTCAAGGCTACGCCGTTTTTATTAGCAACCTATATTAACAACTTAGATTTTCAAGTAAATGAGATCAAATAAATACAAGTACGTGCCACAATTCATTCTAGGTTTCATAAGAACTTATGACCTATATTTACTAATTAGAATCCGGCGCCTCCACCAAATATGTCACGTTACTCTAAGACCTATAGTCGCCTTGCGTAGTATGTATGATGCTAAATAGGAATAAACAAAAAATTCCATTAAAGTCGAGTCATTCAGATAAAATTAAATTAAATAAGTTCAGATCGTACAAATAAAATTGACATAGATTGTTCAAAGCTTTCATAAAGTAATAAATTATTCTTACATGTTATCCATAGAATAAAAAATAAATGTAATGTAACTAAACTCACTTTATTATAATGACTAGCGCGTAACAGCTTTCAAAACTATCTTTTTCTTTCAAGTAAGAACGTCTTGAGTTTTATACAATCAAACTTAGAGTAGGGACCGAGTAAAATCAGTAACTTTCCAATAGTGTGAACTGTTTAAACGGCACATTACAATAAATTGGTCGTTTGCTGTGTCTGCATTCTATTGAAAAGCCAGCGTAGAATTTTGCTGATCTTACAAAAATGACCTTTCTAACTTTGATCTAGATTATTACAAAGTATCGATAAACCAATCATAATATCTTGGAACTGCTGAGTATTAATAGCATACATATTTTGCTAGAATTGATACTTTATGGGGATAATTAGCACCTACATACACTATAATTAACATTATGTGACTTTTATTTGTATGTGCGGACTGCGTATTTCAATCTTAATTTGGAAGCACTCTGTGCAATTATTCTTTGCCGACGGATAGAAAACCTCTTATCTATCGTCATTATTACATAATACACAAATGCATTGATTTGTTTGCTTTAATCGTTTACAATTATTATTAAATAACATCTTTTCCTTATTAAAGTCCTATTTTCTACATCAGAGTACATTTGTTAAAGGGGTTATAGCAGTTTCAGAATAAACTATAAACTTTATTTACGTCTGATGGACTATAATTTTTTATAACATAAATGCTCTTACATGAAACTCATCTATTTGTATATTTTGTTTTTATGATCTTTCAAAGTGGGCTGATTTATTGAATCCGGCCCGTTTTAATTACTATACTAAGCCATTTTAATTATCATACATAGGTGAATAGAATAGCAATACAAAACAACAGATTTTCGAAGCAGGCAAGCTAATGCAGGCAGGCGATATCTTCGGTTCAATTTAGCGAAAAAAATATTCAAGTTAAAAGTTTTCGAACTAATGTATAGAAAGATTGTTATTGGGATAGATATTGACTTCCGGCGTAGAACTGATTTCAGCTGGATTGGTGATGCGTGGATCGTTCTGTTGTTATGTGAATGTGATGATTGGTTTAGGCGAGGTCGTAGCGAAGGGGAAGATTGTGGCGATGTTAATCACTGTCGCCGAAGATGCCTCGGAAGAATCATTGACGATGGAACTCTTGGGTGACCCCCTACAACCATCCTTTACTGGGGGTTGGCGGCAAATCTACGTCCACGGGGCTACTTCCTGGAGGATTCGACGGCGTGGATGGAGTTGGCGGATCGTTGATTCCTAAGTAGCGTGGAGTGCGTGGACAGTGCAGCTTAACTTGACGTTCTGGCGTGCGATCTCGGTCGTCATTG
The DNA here is from genome assembly GCA_009867245.2 of Adranes taylori. Lineage (NCBI taxonomy): Eukaryota > Metazoa > Arthropoda > Insecta > Coleoptera > Staphylinidae > Adranes > Adranes taylori. The sequence continues at coordinate 21,989 of WYDF02062570.1, forward strand.
TTAGCCTGGCACGCTCGGCGGTTTGCCTTCCTCTTCTTCTCGCGTCGACTAACTCGTTTTCTCATCGACGATATCCGTTTTGTAAGGGAAGTTTAAAAAATTTGTATGATATAGATGTGGAGATGATGTATCGAAAGATTCGGCTGAAAATAGCTAGTGGAATTTAGTTATGGATTTGTTCGTTGCTAACAGAAAATGTTTTATAATGTATGCAATTTGCCAGATTTTAATTTGGCAATAATATAATATAAACTTCTTAAGGCACTTGTGAGAACAAATTGTTCTTTATACTGCGACTAAGCTCGCCGTCCAAAAATCCAATTTGAACATCAGCAGAGAATTCTCTGATTGAAGCTCGTGGTAATCAGACAAGACTCAAAATGTGTCTTGTCGAAATAGGCCTAGATATGGCTTTTTATGTGAAATTAGAGATTTCTGGCGCCCAGCTTTACGGTAGTAGATTTTGATGCTGACGGTCAATTGGGCTGAATTTAGTCGAAACTACTGCTAACATTTTAGAGAAGGGAGAATATTCCTCGAATAAACGATGAGCTTTCGTCCGTTGCGAATTTTAAAGAATAATTTCGCTTAGCATCCCTGCGACGACATTACGTTTCTATAATTCTACGATGAGTTGCTCTCCAATCAGCTTTAATGTGCAAACGGGCGACGAACTGCGCTTCCCCTTCCCAAACAGTGACTAACCAACCACGAGATAGTGATGATAAGCTTTTACGTGGAAAGCATTGAAGACGCTAGAACAAACAATAGAAAAATCTGCTCATTCGAAGGTAATGCTCCCCAGATGTTCGTTAAACTCATCAAAGTTGTTTGTCAAAATAAGCTATTATCGAACTGTCGTGCAGACGAGGTTATTAGAAGCCAATAAACCCATTAAAAGGGAGGTCATACATCTTTCGCTAGACGAGAGCAATGAACGCGAGTGTAACATCCTTACTAACAGGTTGTTTGTTCGAATTGAATAATCAGAAAACTGTGTTGAAAAACTTTACGCGCGAAGAGAGCGAGCCATAAAAGAGCACGAAACATATGCCTCATATCTTGTTCTGTACCAATTTTTTGTTCTATTTCTACATTCGATGGTCATGCACAAAAAATGTAAGGCATTTTTTCTTCGTATTTCGGTCTCGATGCATTCGCACCAAAAAAGCATGAAAGACATCTGCTTGGGCAAAAACCATATCAAAAGGAAGGTCAATCCGAAATATGGTTATTGCTTACCTTTTCACTTGTTTCACTACCTCTGTCTAACACATGCGAGGCTATGTCCAATATGCAGATAACACATTTCATATAGTTTAATTACTTCTCACTATGTGACAATATATTATTATACTTACAAAAGTTCGAAATTAGTAAAAATAGCTTTTTGCTTACAGAATTACAATCATTTATAACACAACTTTATTGAAAATACTCAAATTTATTACAATATTTCATACTTTGTTATAAAATTGCATTCGTTAAAAACAGGCTATTTTAAAAACAGCTGTTACTGGTTTAGAAACTGTATAGATCATTTGTTAAAATTGCTATCAAAACATATAATTTATGCAAGGACGATTTGTTTAGATCTAAAAGTAGCAATTCATCTAACGGTCATATATGGCTAGCTAAACTGATTATGTACCATATATCCACGAAGAATAAACATCAACAATAATGCATTTTCTACTATTATTATAAAATACAACAGATATATCAGCAAAACTCATCATCACAGCAGAAAGCGTCAAATAGTATGCTATTTTCTGATGTAATTACAATATTATATCTTAACCGACATTGATTTTATATTTTGCTCACATTTAATGTATGTAACATTTGTGAGCTCTGTTATTATTGTTGGTAAAACCAACAAAAGCTTTGTGTCTTTCTTCACGTACTGTTATGAATTTTCCGCTTGAAAAAACTTAATTCATCATCATCATCATCATTTACATCATACTGTTGGATTCTTGAGTCTTATTTGTTTTCATGGTTTGCTTCTTCAAGGCTTTTGATAATAATATTATTTGGTTCGTGGATTTGCAAGAGATAGATGAATAACTTTATGAATCTGATAACGAATATCTTTACTTATAACAGATCATTTTGTTCTATAAAAAAAAACGTTTAAACAACTAATGTTTAAATTCGGAGCAATTTGCCCTTTAGGTGAAACTACAATAATTTAAATAGAATATATATTGAAAGTTAGAAAATAAAATATGTGATCATATTATAAAAAACTCACATCCCAACATCAGAACGTTGGGAAAGCAATGGGTACAGTTCTTTTTTTGGTTTTTCTTATAGATTTCGTTTTAATAATTGTTGTTTTAATTTTTGTTTTAATTAATTAATTTTAATTTTGCATTCTGGCTGCTCTTGCTTGAATTTCAGTATTGGAATTAGATCTCAATCTCTCTATAAGTAGTGTTCTGCTTTGAGCTACTAATTCTGTAAGATAATGCGCTATAACAATTGACATTATTTCTAACAAATCACGGCGCATCTAATGCTTTTCTGAAAAGTTCATTTTTATCAATCACGCTTCTTTGTTTTGTTTCAACTTTTTAGTTAAATGAGCAATGGAAAGAATGAGAGTCGGGTGGCTATGTCCGACCCTAATCCCTTCGCTGAATGAAAATATTATAATAAATTATAATGCCAACTACCGAAAGAGGAGTAGCAGTATTTATCGCGATTTGGGTCGATATGAGGGAGCGTAGCTTTTGGTACCAATATTTATTAAGTGCTTGAATTCTTAGGCACTATATTCTATGAGACGAGAGTAAACAAATAACAACTTAAATCAGTTTAAAGTTAATGTATTGGAAATCCTCAGAAAAATTATAACAACAATTTCAATTAAATATAATAAATAATTCAGCATATAAAATAATAAAATATTCACTTATTCATCATCATCATCATCATATAGCCCCTGATGTCCACTGCTGAACGTAGGCCTACCGCATGTCCGTCCAAACGGTCCTGTTTTGCGCCACCTGTATCCAGTTCGTTACTGTTTTCTTGATGTCATCGGTCCA
>WYDF02062571.1:0-11710 GCA_009867245.2 Adranes taylori
AAAGGTGGGCAGAAGAAGGGGAGGCCTATGTTCAACAGTGGACGCAGAGGGGCTAGATGATGATGATGATGATGATTCTTCTGCAGTTACATATGTTCTTGAGGTACTTAAATATTCAGACGTACGGAAAGAGATGCCTGGGTATTGGATTTTGAATAGACGGAACCACTTTTCGCCGGACAAATTATTCACGAATGTTGTTTTTAATTTAAAGGTTTACACCATTTTGTTGACGCTCTGTTACACCTCGTCTTTTATTACAGAAAGCCCTACTTTCAGACATTCCCTTATCCATTCAATTGTGTTCTGATGACAAATTTCTAATTGTTTTATTTTTGCCTTTAGAACGGTACAAAAGAGTTAGACGTGGAATTCCATATATTTTAGCTCCACCAGCCAAAGAGCCTCCTGCTTGCATTTCTCTCAATGCCTTTTGCATATTCCCCTCACTGTAATTTCTACACACACCAAATATTAGGAAAAACAAATTTAAAAAAATGGTATTCCATTCATTACCAAATAATTGATACCTTGTTAATTATTGGATATTACCTAAAAATTAATGAATAAATTTTTGTCGTTAACTCTAAACCAATTTCCTAACAGGTTTTGCAAAAATATATAATTTTGATATTTGGAGAAAATTCTAAGTGTTGACGGAGTAGGTAAAATTTTTTAGAAATGCATATTTTAAAGGGCAATAAATTTTACATCACCACCATCTTGGTAATAAAACAAAAATCATTTAAGAATTTAACAAATACCATACAAAACGACATCACTATTGAGTGTTGCCCGATTCTTTCTTGTCACCTTAAACCTGGTATTTTTTTTTTCACAAAACATGTCAACTATTGGGCCTACATCTGGCTCTAGCCGTACAGTCATATTATGTTTTTATTTTTAATAATGTAAGGTTTGCTTTTGGTTTTTCTGTAGCAGATTCAAATTTACCTTTGATAAAGTTCTTTACTCTATCATTGTTGTCTTATGATTTTATAATCCCCTATACAAAACCCCCTGACTTTTCCCAGAAAAAGTGCATACTTGTTCTACAATGCTCAATTCACCGTTCAAAATACTTATTCCAGAGGCCAATAAACGCTTCCTGACCTCTGTCTAACGAAGAAAAGCAAATTATTATTTCCCCTTGAAATTAGTGTAAAAAATTAATTGTATGTTGATGACTAAATATATCAGATTATTGTACAATAGTTTTTCTTGGAACATGTCTTTTTGTTTTGTTCAACAATATTTCATTTCCATTTTTTCCTTGCACTAAGTTGTTCAGCATTTTATTTAAAAATATGAAATGGTATTAGAAAGTTTTTCGATGCATTAAATATAAACACGCTTTAGTTAATTATAACAACAAAATGCATTAAATATTATTATTATAATCAAAGAATTAGCGTGTACAGAAATAAATATTTCAGGAAGAGCGTTTAATACGAGGTTGTATTAATAAAACAACATAGAACAAAAGCATCATATAAAAAGTAATTAAATATTATTGGTGAAATTTTATAAAATATGATTTATTGTTTGCATGGGAAGAAAGTTTATTATTTTAATAACTAGTAATAACAATTGGTTATACTATAAATAATATATTATAAACTACTCAGATGTGTATTGAGCCGATGAATATGTATTGTTTGATTTATTGGTTTTCAAGATAGACACATTTGACATTGTAATTTTACATTCTTACCAACAAGTTTCAAAATGAATTTCTATACATATTTTTGTGAGTAATTAATGCAGAGTTGGATGCCCCAACCGGAGAGGTATTAGACATAGAAAGCATTCTCCAAATCAGGAGGATTCTAAGAAGAAACCAAAGGATGGACATGTTATTAATGTTACTGTATTTGATTTTATATACGAGGGACAGTCGGGAATCTGGCAATGCTGCTTATTTTGCTGATCGACGCATGCGCACTGGTATAGTGCAAATATTGATGCTGTACGTCGAATGATTGAAGAGGATCGTCGTGTAACGTACGATGAGATTCAGGCATCCTTGCACATTTCTCGGGCCTCGATACATTCTATTTGGCATAAGCAGTTAGTCGTAAGAAAACTTTGTTCTCTCGTTGGATACTCCATAATTTATCCGCTACTCAAAAAGGCGATCGTGTAAAATGGTGTAAAGCAATGCTGATAAAATTCAATCACGAACACTCAAAACATGTATATGACATTATTACGGGTGATGATGCGTGGATATATTCTTATAAACCAGAAACAAAGCAACAGTCGACAGTGTAGGTGTTTCAAAATGAACAAAGTTTGACATTTTTGATGATATTCGCATGTGGAATGTTTAAACCTACGAGGGCTATTTGCGTTGCTTACAGGAATTTTATTTGAAATGTTTATAAATTTCGACATCAATACGGGTCACTATAATATCAAGCACTGGTCCTTGATGGTGCTTCATCGTTAAAAGTCGAATTAAATTCATCAATGCACTGTTGTTGTGTTAAGGTGTGGATTAATTCAACAACAGTACATCGATGAATTTAATTCGACGTTTAACACCGTCAAGGACCAGTGTTTATCGATGGTTTACCGAATTCAGTCGTGGCCGTAGTTCGCGCATCGTCGAATTTTGTCAAGGTCGTCAAAAATCGGTTGGCGCTCCGGCAAACATTGATGTTATGCATGAACTCACACCGCAAGATCGTGAGATTGAAACATCCCTGAGTATTAGTCGGATCAACATACATTCAATATTGAATAACCATTTGGCCGCCAAAAAGATTTGTACGCAGTGGACCCCACATAATTTGACAAATGCTCAAAATCAGGCTCATGTCAATTGTCGAAAAAACGACTCACAAAAGACGATTGGGGTACTTCAAAGCATGGCTCTGACATCGTGACAGGTGAAGAATTATGAATATATGCGTATGAGCCCGAAAATAAACAGCTGTCGATTGTGTGGGTGGGTTTTTCTAGAGGAACTAATTCCAGCAAAAGATGTTTCTTGCAAGAAGCACGTCGAAGCAAATGGTGCACCGTAGAACGGTCAATTTTGAATGCCTTCGGAGATATATGGAAAACCAACCACCGTAGATGGGTTATTGTCTACCACGGCTCAAGCAAGTTACTTTTTGAGCACTCAAAATGTCAATTTGATAGGTCATCCGCCATTTAGTCATGATTTGGCACCCAATAACTTGTTTTGATTCCAGCAGAACAGATATAAATTGCGAAGTCAGCGTTTTTCGACATCTGCAGAAGCGGTTGATGCGTGTTTCAGAGGTATCTCAATCGGAGTGGAAACAGTGCATCGAAAATTGCTTTACACAAAGTAAAACTGTTTACATCTGAATAAATATTTGTTTTTATTCACTAATGCCTAAAATGTAAAAGGCAACACTCGTATAACTTATATTTGTCTATTTAATTAATTTATTTCTCTCTAAACAATGTTATATATGAGAAGAATTTAATATAACACGTATAAAATGAATTTTGATACGCTCCATATAAAATAACTATTAATTATATTATACTACTAGCAATCTTAAAAAAATAATAGGTACAACGATTTTGTATACATATAAATGACTCATTATTTTAATATGGCTTAAATGGCTTGTAGCCTAAGTTAATAAAATATTTAGATATCTTAAGAAAGTCGGTTAACTTGTGTAGGTCAGGACAATGTAGGAGTGTGTAAAGAATGGAAACACTGTTGCCACTATCTATTTATAATATAAGTAGATTTGAAACACTTTCATATATATAACAAACATTCGTAATACATATAGGGTCTGATTTTATGCAATCTTTGCGGCCTGTTTTCCCGCAAAGTGTAGCTACAAAACAAAGACAAGATTTGAAGTTTGAAGTGACCTTGAAACGAATTGAGTATCTTGATTCCTATGAAAGATGACCAAATAAAAGTTAGGAAACTTATACAGCTCTAGCGAATAGTAGCCGGTGCGAATAGGGCGCCAGTAGATGTGTGGGAATGCCTGCATGAGAATGGGATGAATGCGTTGGTAAGGGGGATGAACAAAATATGGAAAGGAGAGGAGAGAGTGCCAGAGGAATGGAAAAAAGGGGAAATTGTTCCAGCATACAAAAGGGGTAGTAGAATGGAAGTGGATAGTTATAGAGGAGTAACGATAATGGATGGCTTATATAGGTTGTATGCGAGGATCTTAAACAAGAGATTGGAAGATGAAGTTAGGGATAAGGGAATTCTATCTTGCACACAGAGTGAATTCATAAGGGGTAAAGTAACAGCAGATAATATTGTTACCCTGAGTACGTCATAAATAGAAGGAAGATGTACCTGTTACTTGTTGATCTTAAAGCTGTATTTGATAGGATACTGAAGGGGAAATTGTGGGATAGAATGTAGAAGGTAAGGATTTCTAAAGGGATGTTAAGAATGATAAAGGGAATATATGAAGGGACAAAACTGAGGGCGAGAGTGAAAGGGAAGATATCGGATTGGTTTGAGACGCAAAGAGGAGTAAGGCAAGGCTGCCCCCGAAGTGCTTGTCTGTTCAACATTTACATACCGGATTTAGAGGAGGTTTTTGATGAAGGGACAAGCTGGTGGGTATAAGTGGGAAGGTTAAAGGTGTGGTCTCTTTCATATGCCAACGATATTGTGTGTATGGCGAGTAGAAGGGAAGAGATGAATGAAATGATAGATAGGGTAAAGAGATATTTGGATAGAAGGGGAATGGAAATGAGTGTGGAGAAAACTAAAGTAATGCTATGTAAGAAGGGAGGGAGGAATGCAGAATGGATGAATTTAGTATAGATAGGCAAAGAATAGAAAGAGTAAATAAATATAATTATTTGGGATTCACTTAGACTCAAAATGGGAATTGCAAGGAGCATATTAAACAAATAACGATGAAGGCAAAGAGAGCTATAGAAAGAATGAAGTTAGTATGGGGAAGAAGGTTTAGAGAATCTGTGAAAATGAGGAATATGATAAAGGAAGTGTGTATGAATGGTTATGATGTATGGAGCAGAGGTATGGGCGGTCAAAGAGAGAGAAATGATAGAGAGTGTGCAGGCTGGATGTTTGAAAAGGATGCTGGGATTAGATCGGAATACGTCGAATGAGATAGTACTGCAGGAATTAGGAAAAAATAAATGCTGGATAAACGGAGTGAAATGTGTTGAATGATGAAGGGAGTAGGTTGGTTAAGGAAGTATATATTGAAGAAAGGGATAAAAGTGTGAATGAATGGATCAAGTGCAGAATAAATGTGAATAAAAGAATAGGATGGTCTACGAACAGATGGTTTGAGAAGATGATGGGGAGGGGGTACGGAAGTTATGAACGAGGTTGTAGAAAGGATGAGAGATGTGGAAAGCCAGGTGAAGGATGAAAGGCTAAGGGATAGTAGGTATAACAGAAAATATATATATGGATCAGGGAAGAGGAGGGAATGACCAAGTATTTAGCACCGGGTTTACGGATGGGGCATAAGAGATTGATTGTAATGTACAGATGTGGGAATGAGGAGGGTGGAAATAAGTATTGGTTTAATGAGGAAGAGAGAATGTGTAGGAAGAGGAAAAATGGATGAAAAAATTTGAAGGTATAGAGTGGAGTGACAGGGAAATAGAGTTTCTACTATAATTCTCTTTAGACCATTTATCCAAATTATAAAAAATAATGTTACAACGCGACTATAGTTTCGGATTTAACAAAAATCAATTATCAAGCTAAAAATAGAGTATTTTTGAACCTAATAGTTTGAAACTATAGTCGCGTTGTAACATTTTTATAATTTAAAAATAAATTTTGAGTAAGAAGTACTATTCTTTGTATGATTAAATTTACATCTGACAACATTACACAACAATTTGTTATCTTTGTAAAGAGAACCAAATCGTTTGTTCGACATTCGATTAACGGTACTCAATCCATCCTAATGAAGTCACGTAGTAATGCTAAATAGTAAATATTTTCTGCAGCTGATATAAAGGAAATCGAGACAGGGAAGCGTAAATTATCAAGTGCGTTCTTGAAAGTATATTTTTTTAATTTTTGTGTACCATATACCTGTTTGGCCGAATGAACATATTTGCTACCTTCAATAACATATTACTATAAATAGATTAGAAAAGTAAACTCAGCCTACATATTCGGGTGTTAACATTTTCTGGTGTAAAATTGGCTGATCACCAATTTGTTAAAAATATATTTTCTTACAAAACTTTTATATTGAAAATTACATATTTTAATAATTTGTATATGTCACGTAGCCGCTTTAGACAGGTGGCCATTAACACAGGTTTTACAGTATTTGAATTTTTTATACTTTATAAGTTGTTTTTAAAAAAATTTATTCTTATCAAAAGTTTGTGCGCAAAAAAAAACATATATTTTTAACAATGTTATATGTTAAAAACATTGCATTATAAAATATCTCTATTTAAAATAATCACGCGAAAACTGTGTCAAAATATTGTGTTTTAATTTCAAAAGATGCTGAAAGCCAAGTCGCCAAAAAGGAAATATAATCGATAATTATCAAGACAAAAATGTAATAAGAATTTTATATTATACATTTTTTCTACTTTAAAAATTATATATTAAAACAATTTTATATTTTAATAATTAATGTTCATCAAGTTTGAGCAGGGCAATATCACAAAAAATTCAGGAATATAACTTTTTAGAGATATTGTTATTTCTCAATTTTTTCATGTTACATTTAAATTATAGGATTCCTATTAGATTTAAAATATTTAGTTTATTTTAATAGACGTAGTAATTATTACAGCTAGCAAAATTAAAACAATTGTTTTTGCTTCATACCAAATATTACTATATGATGTCAAGGTCACTTTAATTGGAAGTAAATTGTATATCAAATATTTAGCTTATTATTGCAATTGACCATTATCAAGTTCAATGAATTTATTTACTTTTTTTTTATCTCTAATAAAACTGACGATAGGTTTGTTTATAGATGCCAAATGAAACAGATATTTTAGGAATCTGTAAACTGTAAAAATTTTCTTAAAAGTTATACATTTTTTACCTTTAGCAGAAACGTGAATATTTAAACTTTCTATTTAAGCACGTTAATTAGTTTTAATTCTGTATATATATATATTTATTGATTTATTCTAATAAAGTTGAAGATTAAGTTGAAGAAAATTATATATTTTAAAGTTTTTTATGTATTATTAATTTGTATATATTTGAAAGTTTTATAGTTTAAAAATAATGTTTTTAAAAAGATTCTACGTATGAAAATTTATCCCCGAAAAAAGATATATTTTTAAAATTTGTATATTTTAAAAACGTTATATTGTAATATATCTTTATTTAAAATAATCACGCGAAATATCTGCCAAAAGATTTTGATTTAATATCAACAGATGCTGAAAATCAAAAAACCAAAATGAAAATACAATCGATAACTTGCCAAGCCAAAAAAAGTAATAAACATGTTATATTATACTGTTTTCTTCTTTGACCATTATATATTATAACAATTTCATATTTTAATAATTTATGTATTTAAAATTTTTATAGCTGAAAAATTGTGCATTATTTACATTTTCAAAAAGTTCACGTCATAAAAAATAGATACCTCTAAGAATTTATTTTAAAAATTTATTTTAAAAAAGTTTCTTTTAAAATTGGCTAATTGCCATTATGCCAAAAAACATATATAATAACAAGAATTTTATATTATCATTTGTACTATCTTGAAAATTATATATCTAAAAAAAAATTATATTTTATTAATTTGCATATTTTTGAAATTTTATAATTTAAAATTAATGTTTTTAAAAATTTATACTTAAAACTTTGTACTCAAACAAACATATATTGTTAAAAATTTTATGTTTAAAAACGTTACATTATAAAAGCTGTATTTAAAATAATTACGCGAAATATGTGTCAAAACATTTTAATATCAAAAGATGCTGAAAGCAAACTTGATAATTTGCCAAGACAAAAAAGTTATAAGAATTTTATATTATACATTTTTTCAATTTTGAATATTATATATTAAAACAACTTTATATTTTAATAATTTAAATATTCAAAATTTTTATACTCAAAAAGTATGCTCTAAGAAATTTTGTCTGTCTAATTTACGTTGTAAAAAAATTGTAGACGTGATAGCCACCACCACCCCATCTTTCATATACTGGAAGTTCTACGTTTTGTTTTAGCTTGCATAAAACAAAAGAATCTTTTAATTTTGGCTGTCACCTTATAACTCAACAATAGCTTTTAGGGTAAATTAACCAAAATTACTCTAACCTATAAATCGACTACCCATGAATCCCGCGGTTCCCATATTTGCCTACGGCGCGGACGACATTGCTGTCCAGTTTCCGCGGCTGGTCTTGACTCACTTTTTCCTAGTATTTGCCTACGGCGCGGATAACTCCGCTGTCCGATTTGCCATGGCCTACGATCGCTCTTGACTCTTTTTACGCCTAATGTCTGAAAGAAAGTCTAGCGTGCAAACTTTCTTTCAGCCGTTTTCGAGAAAATGGATCGCAAATTTTACAAAACAAAAAACAGCTTGTAAATATGTTAAATTGTAATTTTATAAAAAAGTGTTTCAAATAAAATTTAACGTGCTTCTCGTAGCCTATACAACAAATTAATGTATTCTATCTTTTATAGTTCCAGAGATATATCGAAAAGTTGGTAAAAATTCAAACGTGGCAACGTCGCGTTCCACGAAAGTTTCAACCATGGTACTAATTTCTTTCCACGCATAATACAAGACACTATATGCGATCAAAATTTCAGTGTTCTAATTTTAAAACTGAATTTCTGAATAAAATGATGACTTTGAACACCTTCTATTTTACACCAGGCGTCGGTTTTACGTAGAATAATTGGAGGCACTTACTTCTAACTCTAGTGTTTTTTTGCATATTTATAATATTGTATACTACCATCCATTTATACTGTATGTATGGGTTAGAGCGAACTAAATAATAGAGACGACCACTTATGTAGCGGGCCACACCATTAATTAAACCATTTATTGGGGGCCAGAAATGTGATTTCGTTTAGTACTGGATAACCTCGAAGCAACTTGCCTACTTCTATTCTATGAAATCCGTTAATTTCTTAATTGAATTTAATAAATGGTAGTATAGCTTCTAATTACAAATCTTTATAGAGTATAATAGGATGTAGTACGTAATAATCTATTTGGCCTCTAAATTAAACCGGTAGTCAATGATAATAGATTTCAATTCGAATCGTTTAAATGATTTGTGTGATGCGCTCTGGTCAATAGTCGCGACTAAATGTAGGACAACACACTCACGTGTCATCTTTTTATAAGTACTAATAAAAGATTAAGCCACATAAGCGTATGTATAATGTGCATCGTCATTTGCATTTTCAAACTTTATATATTGTGTCTAGTTTTCAGTAATATTATATTTATATCCCTATTTTTTATAGTTAAAAGGGAGTCCTGCTCAAATTTCTTTTGACGCAAGTACATTAAAAAAAGTATTGCATTTTAGTGCTCACATTTCTGTAAGTGCAGTGTAATTTATATCTTACAATCCATGTACCGCCATTTTTTTTATATTTTAAATACAGCCACTATGGTTTCAGAATGAGATGATAATAAAAGTCAATCAAGCTATAACCAAAGTCAACTTCTTCATCCCTTCCGAAAAGTTATTTTGCTCGAGCTCTTCAAAATAGTGGAAAGTTCAGGTCATCACTTCATCGTTTGTTACAAAACTGCATCCTCCGAGCTATATTATTAGGTTTCGGAACAGGAAGAAGTCACAACGGGCTAGATTTGGTGAGTACGGTGTGTGGTCGATCAATTCGTAGCCTAATTGGTTCAATTTTGCTCGCACGACGGCCGTTCTGTGAGCGGGTACGTTGTCATGATGGAGGAGAACTGTTTTTGAGAGCCAAACCAGGGCATTTTTTCTTCAATTCGGCGTCGAAACGATCCAATAATACTGTATAATAATCTCCAGTTATGGTTTTACCTTTTGCCAAGTAATCAATAAGAATAATGCCCTTCTCATCCCAAAAAAATAGTCGCCATCACCTTACCGGCCAATCAGGTGGTTTTTGCTTTCTTCGGTGGGCATTCGCCCCTTTTTCTCCACTGCTTTGACTGTTCCTTCGTCTCCGGCGTGTAGTAATGGGCCCACGTTTCATCATCAGTGACGTGTCGACGAAACAATCCTTCGTCGAGACGCCCTGTCAGGCCCAGAAAGATTTAAAATAAAGACCTCGTCAGCATGTGTTTAATGCGAAGACAATGACAGTGAAGTCAACGCGGAGCACACTATGTTTTATTGCCCGACTTGGAATATGCATAGACAGCGAGCAGAAGTACTGGGAAGAAACCTATCGGAACATCATTGCTAGGATGACACAAACAGACCACACGTGGCTAGTCGACTTGCGACTCTGTTCAGCCATTCTGCGTAAAAAAAGCACGCAATCCGGCTCGCATTTAAACCATAAATGAATGCGTAATAAACTATCACAAACTAAATAAGCATAAGTTTAGACAAAGTGAGATTAACATCAGGAGTGAATAACAAAAGCAGAAACAACAGCTGTAACACTAATAGGCTTAACATCTCTCTGATTTTCCTGATATAGTGCGGTCACACGCGGGGCCGGGAAAATCGGTAGCGCCAATGGCGCCAGTTAAATGGGCGCCTAAACGCCTCACAGGTTTAATGAATCGGAGGTCAGTTCGTGTCTCATTATCTTGCTAGGCAGCTATTTTCTGACAAAGGATGAGAAGTGCAATGCGGACTTCCATTCTCATAGATTCCTCTCGCACTTATGTTTAGGTAGCAAATGGAGTTTGTGTTTGTACATCTACTTTTAGACCCTACCCCAAAGCAAAAAAATCTTAAATATAACTTAAGATAATTCACTACAGCCAACAACATTTCAAAACATACATTGTATCCCATCGTTTTAACATTAAAAACAAATATATTTATTCAATGTAAACATTAAAAACAATTTACTTAGAAAACATATACATATTTAGGTATTGTGTGTTAAGGGACGTATGTCCGAGATAGTCCCGTAGACGTGGCATCTGGGGTTTTAGTGAATAACACATAGGCCAGTCGGGACAGGGCTAATTTAGTAATTATTCATTGAAATACTTCATTTTCAGAGTTATCCTTACATTAATTTTTAATACACAGTTATTAAAGACAATGATTTTAAAGCTTCAAAAAAGATGATTCTTTTTATTAAATTTTGTTAGCAAAATACCATTTTTATCGACTATTTAAATTATTCTCCGATTTGATTTCATTTAACATATTTATCTCTTAAAAAGTTTGACTGAATGGAACAATGTAAACGCATCTTTAGAATCCCTAAGTACCGCAAAGCTATCTGGTTATCTAGAGCATTGCCTTTGCAGTCGACAAAAATAGCACTACTTGAAAAATCGATAGTTAAAATTGAAACTTTGACACAATAATCATAGTAATATGGACTACAATCTGTTATTTTTTAACAGATTTTTACAATCTGTTATTTTTTTTTTTTATAAAGATTCATCAATTAGTTTTTTGAAAATAAAAATTAAACCTTGACCACTTTTGTCAAAAACGCGCGAATCGCGATAGAGTTTGTTGCAGTGGCGTAACTACAGGGTGGCAAGTCGGCAAAATGCCACGGGCCCCCAGCCGGAAGGGGCCCCCGGTCAGA
>WYDF02062582.1:0-11709 GCA_009867245.2 Adranes taylori
ATATAAAAATATTTTTAAAATATACTACTTATACCTACCTATAATAATCTGAAATCAAAATTGTATTATCATCTACACCAAACCCATAATCTTCCGAGGCCCGCTTATAGAGACACCTGTATATATTCAGGTTTCCCAGCTTCTTTCTTTGAGGAAATGATTTTTTATCTCATTCCTATAGTTTGTGCGCAAGCTATTGATTTTTGTTTTGTACATCAACTAAAGTCGTGTCTGACATTATATTTTTATATATCGGTAGCAGCTTTAGAGCAGCTTGATTACGTCTTTTTCTGTTTTTATACGAATGACTTCTCAAATCCCATAATTCGGGAAGAGTCTCATATACCACAATAAAATGTTTAAGGTGTCCTACAGCATCATCATCCACAACTTCTAGATCTATATCAATCATCACACATAAACTAAGAACTAAAACCAAATTAAAATAATATCTACTACTTTTTTGAACAAAAATTACAATCGACACCGGCTGATGGCTATAAAAATAAAAAATAGCACCACCTGTACGAAGAGGTATTATAACCTTTTTATCTATTATAACCTAAATTTTCCACAACAAGCGTATTGTGGCAGATTTGATTTAAAAAATAACTGACGTAAAAAACCTGAAATTCCAACAATCAAAATGAATATTGATAAAAATATTGAAGATTGGCCGCATATAGTCGTCAATAATAGTTGTCAATAATAGTTGTCAATATCCGCACTACTTTCAGATATTGATTTCAAAAATTCTAGATCTTCATTAATACTGGTGTCTAGATTTTCAATATACAACTTCATACGGTCGATAGTTTTGTCAATACCTTTATGGATTGACAATACTATTGATCGTGTGTAACTGGAGGCTTTACATAAACATTTTGAATCAAAGATTTTGCAGTTAGAGCATTATTATTAATGAAACACTTGTATGCAATAAAATATTCTACATTAAATAAGAATAAAATATAAAATCCAAATAAATCATAAATAAATATACCATTTTCGTTCTGTTTACAATCTGCATTCATCTCTTTCATACTTGCAAGTAACTCTCTTCTGTCTTGTTCTTCTTTTTTACTAAATTTCACCATTTCACCCATTCACATTTCACGATGAAAAATTAAATAAACTCAAATCACTTTCATAATTAATATTATAAAGTACCTATACTGAACAAAATCAAAAACGAAATAATATAAAGGTAATTTAATTTCTATTTATCACATTATTTTATTTTTGATGTTAGCTGGAATCATTTGTTTATTAAACAAATATTAAAATTTGGTTACCGATAACACAGAAATCTACTATTCGCATATTACTATGTCCGTGAGCATCGGAATGCGCCGCTACACCTTTAATTTAAATAAATTTTTACAATTTCAAACGAACTAAATGAAGTACCTGTGTTATTTTTATGTTAAGTTTAAACGTACATCTCATAACCTTTCTCACTAATTTGTAATAACTGCGAAACTAATATTCTATATTATAATCAATTACATTCTACACTTAGATTCATTTCTATATTTGTATAGTCCTATAGTTGGTTTGAAATCAAGTAGAAAATGTATCTTTTTCTCAATATTCGTAGCTTGTCGTTTGTCTTTTATAACTACTCATTCGTTTATCGGACAGCTATCCCGCGCACCGCGAGTTCCTTAGCAGCCAGACATATTCGAACGTACGTGCATGCGATAAGCAACATATAGCGCGCGAACGCTATTCGTTGTAGTTTGCTATAGAAGGGCAGCAGCGTGCAGAATAATGAGGGCGGCTGTGAAGGGAAATAATGTTGATTGGATTCTATACGGCGTTGTGTAATGTTGAACAAACGGCGTTAGGCTGAGTTCACATGTGCTAACACGTGTGTCTTTCACGATCATATTATAGTACGTTTAGTTGAATGTGACAATGCAGAAGGAAAGAATATTATCTAATATTGCACATAATTCTGCGTTCAAAACTTTTATTTGGTATTCACGTATTGGATATTTTTAAGAGAGGTGACGTAATTTTTGAAATGCATATGCACTGCATTGGTTATGTTTTCTTCTTCTTATCTATGTAATTATTTAAGGTCGGCATGCTTTCTCCATTTTAGGCATATCACCGACCAAAACAAAAACAATCACAAAAGTATGTTGCATTAATTCTTCTTCTTCTTCACAATTTTTATGGTCTGGATATTAATCATTTAACCATTATTGCGCTAGCGCAAACCGTTAACTCCAAACTTATTCCGGACGATTTTATGAAATGAAAATTAACGTATGAAAAATTATGTCCGATTCACAACTTTATAAAAGATTAAAAAAACACTATTAAAACTACGAAGTTCATGAAAAGCCTAAAGGAATGTAACAATATTAATAAAAAAAAACACTTTTAAACTGCAATCACTAATATTAAGGAATATTATTATAGGATCGTTAAGATATTTGGAGATAAATTTCAAAGAAATAATTAAAGATTAATAATTTTTAATTACTTTACATGGAGTTATTCCGCCACGATCCACCGCACGTGCCAACTCCATTCAGGGCAACCAGAGGGTGAGGGGAGGCAAAATCCCCCGAGCCCGGGCCATTACAGATATTTAGTAAAGTACGGGTATAAAGAAAAATGTTTCTTTTCACTACAAATTCAAATCATTGTATTTGGGTGTCATTGGTATAACTCAAAAGAAATATTATTCCATTGGAAACTGAAATAAAGGAAAATACTTGTAGGAGTGTGTTACCGTACGTACTCGCCGGTAACCCGACTTATAAAGTATTGTATTTTCCGTTTGGGGTGGAGACGAGGCCTACTTAATTTATTTATCCTCGGAGCCCTGGTTGGCTCTTGGCGGCCCTGAGTCCATCCCGGTTATTTCATATGCAGGAGATTAGATGACGTATGACACATCTATTTAAAGGGCAAAATTTACGTTATAATTTACGCTTATGTTATAAATGATGTTCTTATACTTATAATCATAAAGGAGCTTATAACTATAGCATATGGCAAAGTATACTATAACGCTATTTTATAAAATAGCTGAGACCTACCAAACTACCAAAAAATGTTATCATTTTCACATCACGTGATCGAGAGCACACCGCGCAGGACGTGCAGGCTGAAGGCAACATTGAAGTAAACATTACAATAACATCTAAATAAATTTAAATTTTGCCTATTTAAAATAATTAAATATATTATTTAAGATGTTTAAACGCTAAAAATGGGGATCAAAACTAATTGAAAAAGAATTTTAAGTTAATAAATACAGACTATTTCTTTATGTCCTAGTATTTGGAGCTGGTGGTATTCAAACCCGTAAAATTTTAACAGTATTCCAAAAGCTTCCAAACAACATATGATTCGTTCTTGTAAATTAAAACTTACACTATAAGGGAAAGCTCTTTGCGCAATAAACTAATTTACAAATTCTCACGAAAAGTATTTACACTCATGACATTCCTTACTCTCATGACATTATACTGATGGCCACTCATGACATATAGCATTCTCTAATAAAGTTAAACTTGAACATAATTAGGAGAATTAATTATTTAACGATAATTCTATGCGGGAAATTTAGATGTCCAAATAACCAAGTCTCCTTAGCTCTAAACGTAGCTTATTCCTACATATATTTTTAGAGGGCATTTTTCGTAGCTGAAAATGAGATTTGTTATTTATAGTCTAAAATCTAAAATCTTAGACAACGGTTATTACTTCGCCAATGGCGTTCCAGCCCTTCAAGAGCTCGAGCCTCCTCCACAATGCCCCGCCACGTATCTCAATTTTCAGCCAGCGCTTTCTGAGCCTGTCCACCAATCTTCGCCCTTCCGGTTTCAAACTGTGTGTTGTTGTTCTTAGTGATAACGGAGCCAAGATACTTAAAAGTAAATATCCTTTCAAACTGGTTATTCCAAATGGTACGCGCTGTCACTGCTTGCAACACAGTTTGTGACATTACCATTTACTTTGTTTTACTCACGTTGACCTGAACCCCTGCTTCTTTAGACTCTTCCTCCAGCAGTTGGAAAGCTCCTCTAAGTTCCCTCTCTCTCTCTTTCTTCTAGTGAGTAGTCCACGTTATCGGCATAAGCCAGACAGTGCACAGAGCGGTTGAAAAGAATTCCCTTGGAGGTTCACTTCACTCTTCCTACAATACGCTTCAGAGCGAGGTTGAAAAATATGCATGAGAGGACATCCCCTTGCCTTAGGCCTCTTGCGATACTGAACTCTGTGGACACTTTACCAGCTATCGTAACTTGACAGCGTGAGTGCGCTAGCGTCATTCTGATAAGCCCGATCAATTGCGGCACACCCAGCAGAGCCAAAGTTTCTTACAAGTATGGTCTCTCTACAGTGTCATAAACCACTTTTATCGATATCAAGAATGGCTCTGTTGTTTGGCTTTTTCTTTGACTACTTTAACAATTCCATGTTAGGCCACAAGTTTCCCCACGAAAAACAATCACTTTTTTATTAAGGCTTACCCATTCATTCACAAGTGAGTAAACTACATCTTTCAGGTTAATTACTTTTCATGATTTAATCACATTGTCGTCCTTAGACAAAACTGTATGCAAAAGGTTCCTTTTGTACTACATTTTATTGCTTGGATTGCATATTGGTTGCAAGATAGGCGTTAGTTAGGAGGTAGAAACATAACACGGAAAAACTGTCTTTTAAGTTAATATCCTCTTCATGAGGGTGATCGGAACAATTGTCCAAAATAAGCAATGCTTCTTGTGAAAGGGTCCTTTTTTTAATGAATTGTTTTAGTGACGGTACGAACAGTTTGTCGAACCATTCGACGAAACCATTTATTTTGGAATTTGTACTCACCTTATGGATTTTGGAAGTTGAATTCTTAAATGACTGGATTTTTTGCCTTACCAATCAGTAACATGTTCATCTTATGTTTACCACTTGCAGTTGAACAAGACATAAAAGTGACTCTATACTTGGCTAATTTTCGTCCAGGAGAACTATCTTCAGCAAGGTGAACTTAGGGTTTTTAGATAAAAGTCGCCAAAACAAATCTTGGCGTATGGCCGAATGCCTATTGCGTTCTTATAAAAACCAAAAATTAAGGCTATTTCAACTTGTGGAAACTCGCTAGTTTTCAGTGTTTTCCTCGCACTTTGCACATTTTAATTTCAACTTTTATCCACAAGCGATAATGTTTTATGTTTACATTTATACTGTAGAGACGTTTTTAACTCATAGTACTCCACCCACACAAAATTACACAAATGAAATACAACACGAGCACATCGTGGAATAGACTGGCGTAAAGCAGACAAAGTAGACACGTACATCGCGCACAGCGGTCATTCACACAAGTGACTAGGTTATAAAAACGCGGGCTTCTTGGCAGGGTCGGAGAAGTGCCGTGCCGGATTATAGAGCGAGTACTGTATTTATTTATATTATTTTAATTAAAAAATCGTGTTTAACAGCAAATAAGTACAGTACAAAGCTTTATATCATTTTTCTGGGAATAGCTTAGACACACGTCAGAACTAACCCCACACCTACCAAGTAGCACCACCTGCATAACACAAAAGAATTATCTTTTCACTATGTTAGGAAATCATTAATTCGTTTCTTTTAAACGCCCTGAAAAGATGTCTTTATTGCAAGAAATGAACTAAAAGGCACAAAGAAATGTTACATCAAAGAAAGCATTAACAATCTTGAGATGCCAAAATGGAAATAATAGGATCCGATCTTCCTCGTTTATGCAGATGAGGGTTGAAAACATAATTTGTAGTGAAAATTGGCAACACCGCATTAGGAATTGTGTCAAACAAAGAATACAGATTAAGCACAGCAGTAACATATGAACTAATAGATGAAGTTAGAGCCGCCATATTGGGACACTGTGTTATCAGCTGTTGCCTCTAAATTAACCTAAATCTTATGTTATTTATTTATTATATTTCGTTGTTTAAACCGTGCTAATTAATTAAACTTTATTTTAAAGCAAAATTGAAGGTAATTTAAAAAAAATGATGCACTGTGTTGCTTATGGATGCACGAGTTATCCAAAAAATACATGTAACCACTCTTTTCATCTCTCCTGTCACACAATGTTTCAAGTGCTTATCTTATGGTCACAAGTCCGCTAATTGTAAATCTATTGCTAAGTACGCCAACTGTGGGGAGAAACTTTCTAACGAGAACGTTTCTCCCCGTGTTCATCACGAACACCGTGTTCATCTTTAAAATGTTTATATTGCGGAAACAATCACTCGTCTTTAGAAAACAATATCTCCATAAAAGACAGATATCCGGAATTCCTACGTCAAAAAAAATCAAAGAAATTATGGCACTTCACAACATAATCTTTTCTGAAGCACAGGCTGAAGCTCATACCTCACTAACCTTTAGATCCTTCCCTCCTCCCAATTACAACAGTTCCTCTATCATTTTAAAGACTCCTCCCAAAGACTCCTCCGCAAAATATTCGGGAATCTAAAAAAAAATTCACCAAAAAGAAAATCTTTAGGATCCACTCGTAATTAATAATAATTTAACACAGGACCAAGTTCTCTTCGAAAACTCCTTTTGTTACTCCCCGTCCCTTGTTACTCTCCCTCTTCCCCTAATCGCTCTCCCAAAGTCAAGAAAGTGGCCGACAGGTTCCACTCTCCTACGGTCAAATTTTCAGCGTCTCTTCCTTCTACAAACGTAGAAGAATCCTCAATAGACAATGAGGTTGTGGCCCTTTTAAGTACTATGTCTTCGAATGCATATGAACATATTATCCTAAAAGATTTTTCTATTTTATCTAATAAAAACGTTTTTAATATTTCCAATCCATTACCTTCAGAACAATTTTATGATTAGCTTAAACTTTAATTATTCACATTTAATTGTATACTAATAATTAATAAACATTTTAATGTCAGTCTAACTATTTTACAATGGAACAATCGAAATATGTCCGCTAATAAAACGGAATTCTTATATATCTGTCGCGTTTACGCTCCTGACATTGCTATTATTTGTGAAATATGGCTATCTACCTCCAGACAAGCATTTCTCACAGTCCGGCTATATCTGTAATCGTTTGGACAGATATGACGGATATGGTGGCTTGGCGGATATTTTATCCAAACCTAACTTTAACATTAGTAAAGTTAATTTTGAACATCAATGTCACTCTGATGTACAATATGTTTGTAATTTTTTATTCATATACGTTCCTCCACATGTAAGAGTTAGCATCGAATTCTGGCGCCACATAGTCTCCAAAATAGATCTCCGTTCTATATTCTAAGGGATTTTAATGCGAACAGCCCGTTATGGGGTAGTTCCTTTACTAACGCTAATGAAACTTCGTTGATAAGATTTATAGAGGAATATGATATTGTTATTCTTAACGATAAATCCCCTACCAGAATCAACAATCCCCATTGTAACAGGGGTTCAGTTGACATTACTTAGTGTTCTATACATCTACACTCTAAATCAGAGTGGGCACTCCTAGATGATCCGTATGGCAACCGTATGGGAAAATTATATCCGATGATCCGTATGGGAAAATTACAACCAAGTTAAATACCAAAGTCAATCATCTTGCAAATAAATTTGATATAGGATTTTTGTCACGTTTTGCTTCTTATATTCTTTGCCTTTAGCATAAAGATTGAAACTGAGAGGTTTCGATTTGTCTCTCTTTTTTAGGTTCATGCGTGGAATTTCCAATGTCCCTTAATTCTGATAATTAAGATTAATATATTCGTAGTAATGTAAACTTACCACTTGAATATTGAGGTTAGAACAGAAAAGAGATAGAACGAAAGATAGAGAGGGAAATAAGATAAGGCAAAAAAATTCACACACAAATTTATATTCAAGACCTACATGAATCCCTTTTAACCCATTCCTCGTCGTATCCTGATCACTATGGGTGCACGGTACATACAAATACCTCCTACCTATTAATGACGTATTTGTTAATAACAAAGTCGGTGATAGGCCTTACAGGCGAAAGATGCCGACTCTAAAGAAGTATCAGACAAGATAATGATGATCAATGTTATCGCGTCTTCACAGTATGTCCGATCTCCTCAAACACCAATGTGAGGATTCCAACCCGAATCCAACGTGAATGCCGTAATAAAAACAGTATGTTTTAAATGCGTGTTGCATATATTTTTATACAGCTAGCCATAATAATGAAAAATAGTACTTTATTTTCAAATGATTGTAAAATAATATATACCTGTTCCATTACAGAAACCTGTATTATTCGATGACAATTCTTCCTCAGCTTGAGCTAGTGGTGCTCTCCGATTAGTTTTTTTATCCAAGATATTATTTCTAGAACTTGTTTTTCTGCCACAACAATATTTCACTAACATTCTCTTTATTAATTACATAATTTTATTAAATTTCAATCTTTTCGAATAAATTAGCTACTTAGGTTATATATACACTAGAAAATATATCGATTATTTCTGACCTATTTCTAACATTTTCTTATTTTAGTCAATATTCATTATATGCAGCTATTAATATATTGTCATAAATTTTTAAAAGATTATAACTGATCACTAAACTATTTAATTAACTCGTTATAGCGCGTTTGAATGAGAATATATTCCGGACTAAAATATTGATAAAACATGAGCTAACGTCTATATTAGTTTTTAGGCATGAAAAGTATTTTAATGCAGTGGCGGAGAAATGACACAAATGCAAAGTCTACTAAAGTTATTAAGTGACACAATATTTTTAATCTTCAAGTAAATGAAGCAGTTTGAAAAATATTTATTTCTCGTAATATTCCATAAAACGAAAAATTAATTACGAATCGGAATTGAATGGGAAACTCTAAGATGATATTTTTTCTATAAAAATAAATAATTATTCCATCATAACGTAGTTTCTGTTGCAGAACTGTTTTGAAAAGCTTTTAGTCAAAGCAGCCCTTGCACTTGTTGGGATAAAAGTACGCTTTGGGACTGACTAACTAGGAAAAACTCCGTGAATAACGAAAAAGTGGGAGATCGCAAATGTACGACTTACACTTTCGAACATAAAACAATTATAAAAAGCGAAAAAAAAATCTCAATAAAACGAAGCACCGACTGCTGGCGAACACAAACATCCATCCTATTGTCAACAAATTAGCCTCAGATTTTATGGAAATACTTCCATTTATTTGCAATAAAAGGCCAAAAGTTTTTATCTCTACTTGTGGGAAAAGCAGAAGCGACGTATCTTGATAGTGAAGTTATTGGTAAATACATTTACAGTCTTTAAAATTACGAACCCGGAATGAATTTAAAATGATTGTACCGCAATTGAGAGAAACCCAAGAAAAACTATGACGAAGAAGAAGATACATAGACATATATTATGGAATTTTTATAGGTTAAATTAGATCAAATTTGTGTACATCCGTAATTTTTAATTTGGCATTTCGAATTAATTACAGCTTATACAAATGGAGATCGTGCAGTCAAAAGATCCTACAACTATTATAAGGCCAACTCTTTTAAAATTGGGAAATTGCTCTTTTCGTATCTATGAAGTTTCTGATAATAAAATGAAACAGTTGGCGTTAGGGCCATATAATGATAATGACTGTAACTATATTAGCTTGTATATTTTATTAATATGCTATACATTTAATACCAATTAATTTATAGATGAGCTGATTGATTGTGCGGAATTAGATAATGATGTTGAAATAAAGTTTACAAAAACTGGAAAATATTTGACACAGTTTCACGTTCCATCGTAAGTAATATAATATGTAGTTTCAACTCAACTTGATATAATCGTTTTTTCTTCTAATTTTCTAGACCTTGCTATGCATCTATTATAGGTTTTAAAGGTACAAGAAAGAAAGAAATTGAAAGGGATACAAACACACACATCAAGTTGCCAAAAATGGGTGAATCAGGTGATATTATCATAACTGGACCATCTGAAAGAAATGTGTTATCAGCTAGAATGAGAGTACATATGATTGTCTTACAAATGAAGGATAAACATCCAATGACGCATTTCATCTCAATTCCTGTGAGGTCAGAACATATTGAACACAAATTTGAAGAGTTTAAGGTACATTTCTTTACCGTTTACTCAATTAACTACATATTTAATAACAGTTCACGTATTGTTCAGTTTATATTATATTTTTTGTTAAGTCAACATTTGTAATTGTTTTCCCTTTATTTTGATATACTTTGTTTTGGTAATCCCCTTAATCAATTCTTATTCTTTCATTTACGTTCAAAATATACGAAATAACCACAAGAAAAACACTCCTATAATTACAAAGAACTAAGCGTAACAGTAGATGTTTGATTAGGAAAGATATACAAAATTAAAGAATAAATGATAATTATAATGGTTTGTACATTAAAAGTATATTAGACGATTATCTGTCAAAAATGAGTATCTGACTGAAACCTGACCACTTACTTATTGAAATGGATAGAGAGCAACGTGTGATGGATAGAGAGCAACGTGTGAGGTAATTATAAAGAAGTTGTAGGTAGTGAATTAAAATACCCTAGCTGGAATAAGTACATGATAAATTGGAATATAAAGGATGTGGGGAAAGAAGAAAATGGTTATGTGGTGAAAAATACGAAAGAGGAGTAAGCAGAATTTTACGGAAACTAAAAAACTGAAATGAAGGACAAAAAGGATGGTATGTTAAGAGCAGTGGCGGCGCAAGATCATAAATTTATGTGGGCAAGATTCATTTTGCGAGGCCCTCTGCTCGCTAATGAAGACAGATTTATAAAATCGCGAGGCCCCTCAAACCGCGAGGCCGTGGGCTGTGGCCCACGTCGCCCACGCCTTACGCCGCCTCTGGTTAAGAGGTAGTGAGTTGAGTTAACATTATTAGAATTTCCTGATTAATTATAAATTAGAAAATTAGCCACGATAAATTTGAAAGTAAAAGAAAATGAGTATGTAAAGTAAAAATTTCAAAAATGAACTGCGAAGAATATATATTAAGACAAAAGTAGAAGTACAAGCTGAGAAAAAGTAATGGAATTTTTGTCTAAACTAGGCCGGACATTATTTTATGGCGTTTTTCACTAATTATATTATTTTATGTTAACTCAGAAGAGTTTAGTTAAGAAAAGTGACTAACAGAGAAAATTGTTAATATATAAACTACTACGCTATTAATTCAACAAGTTATTAATCCCAATTAGAATACAACAGCGTCGATATTTCAGAATGAAACATCTTTTTCGTGGAACTATAAAACTAGTTAGTTTATTATAGAAATATTACTAGAGCTGAAAACTGTTATCTTTAATAAGTAAAAGAAATTTCCATATGTAAAAGTTATAAGTGTTGTATTGTGTATTTAAGATATTTGTTACATTTTATTGTAGAGAAAAATTTTAGAAGGTCCGCCTTTGCGTGGAGTTGATGAATCAATCTTTCAAAATCCGAAAAAGTTACATTTAACCATCGGAACACTAGTACTTTTGGATGATATTGAAAAAGAAATTGCAATTAAAGCATTTTTTAACTGCAAAGATGAAGTTATCCAGTAAGTTATTATATCATTATTGCAGCCTAAGTATTATATTATTTTCTTTTCTCAGCTTGGCTAGGAGTTTTATAGTTGTGAATGTTCTATAAGCAAGACTTAGACTTAAGTAAAAACATAACTCGTAATTTATTTAACTCCGTTTTTTACCCATTTAT
>WYDF02062604.1:0-11709 GCA_009867245.2 Adranes taylori
AGAAATGGGGGAGGCCTATATCCAGCAGTGGATGCAAAGGGCTGATTTATGATGATGATGATGATGATGATGATGAAACCATCTCTAGCGCAATGTCCACACACTTTACTGGAAGCTTAAGTCACAAGCTTGACACATCTCTCTACAGCTTGCGTGTAACAGGGAATTTTTTTGATGTCCAGAATGGGTTTTGAGTCTCTGCTTATAAATGATCTTATTTCTAGCTCTGTCAGTACTCGTAACAAAGGAGGAGGAGTCGGGCTGCAAGTGTTCCAGTATATAATATCCGTGTAGTCCTTAGTTTCAAAGTTCAGTATCGGAGAGACGAATTCTCTTATTGAATCGTTCTTAGAATTTGATAGTCTTGCTTTCAAAATGCGGCTCTAACGAAACTCCCGACTGTGATTCTTTTCATCAAGGATCATTGCCCAAAGTAAATTTTCATGAAGTGCGAAGTATGCATTTCGTTGTATGACGGGGTTTATGAGTTTCAGTAACTCTTCCGGTGAGTACCGTGTTGTCTCAATAGTCTTGAATACATGTTTTGGGCCATCAGTGAAATGCGCACCAACCTTAATGGTAAACCACATGGGCACGTATGACTTAAGTATAAAGGTAACTAGTTGGATTATATTACCTGAAGGGATATTTACACTGATGAACGGTCTCAGAACTCTATTGGCAGTAAAGAGCCATACTCCATTGTAGGGGTGTTTCAATATTTGAATTTAATTTCGCCGTTTTTCTGTCTGTGTTGATGGCAGTGCCATCACATCCGATCACTTACAATTTCAGAAGTGATATACCATTTTGTGAAAGATAAGCCGTTATACTCTTAGAGATGTTAGTTGCAGAGGTGGAAGAAGGAGAAATATGACCTACATAAAACGAACCAGGCTCCTGAACTAGGGAATAGTGTTCTTCTTTAAATGTTCGGCGAAAATGTTTTCCACCAACTTTTTGGATAAACAAAGTGTTGTCCTTTTAAAATAGAGGCCAAAAACTTCTTCGATCTTTCTACGTTGCAAATCATCTGTTACAGAGCTTTATTCTTTGTGGACTTTGCTTTTATCCAGAACATACGAAGTCTCCGATTCTGTAATCAATCCAATGTCCTGCAGTACACTCGATGCGATGGTAGCAGTTGCACGTTCAGACACACCGCATCGGTCACTAGTTAAAGCGCTCGCTTTTAACGAGACTCTCATCTGCGAAGACGTTGAAACTTGTGGTTTAAAATCTTCATCGTTGTTGTCAGAAATATGAGATACAGGCATAGGCACTGTCATGGGTACACCTGGACCGGTGGGTTGATTTTTTTCCTTTGGTAGGTTTTACGCTTGATTCTCTCAGTATTTCTTTGTTTCTTTTACATCTAACAAACCGATTCTCCCCCGTAGTTCCTCTGAAAGAACATAAATTTTAATTCCAGAACAGGAGTTTTTTGTTTTGTTTTCTCACATCGGCAGTCAACTGATATTGAGCACACACATGCATCTGGAGATCTTTTGCAGGTACAGACATCAGCAATAATAACACACTTACAGGCTGCAATGTCAAAAATGGAGGAAGCCTGAGCCTTTTATTCGTCAACTTTTACTGTGAATGTAGGTTTGTCTTTGTCACGATTTTGCCGTTTTTCAAACTTTCAACAGCAATGCGCAACCGGAAGATATTAAAAAAAGTTACATTAAATTTTTTTATTGTTCTACAACACTAATAGTCACTTCTAAGCACTATAGCGCTTTTATTCTGTTTTGCGAACTATAACGTTTGTAAAGAAATTAATTTTCGAACCACCCTACTACAGATTTTAACAACCTACAAATTTTTACAGATTTGACAGAATTTAAAAAAGCTACCGATTTTTGCTGAATGTGCTAGAAGCAGTGACTGTGTTTCGTCCCAACGGAAATAATCCCGTTATCTCCCAACGGAAAGATAGCAGATGCAATTGTGCGTTAATCTAGAGCTTGAATACGTTGTACCGCTTTTGTTTCCACGTTCAGTGAACGTTTTACGGATATAATTTGCAACGAACTTACTTCATTCTGCTTATATTCTTTTCGCTTTGTAGATTCCAAATCACGATAGGTAAACGCTAAAAATAAAAACGATAAATCAGTTAAATACTTTCCAGTTGTAATCATTTTGATGATTGACCATTTTTGGGTGACTCGGTTTGGCTACTGAATTTGGACGATAATGGTGGCAAGTTTCTTGTGTAAAATGATCGTTTATAATTGTCGTATGGCTCCGGAAACTTCAGTTTCATTTCAACATCTGGTGTATAACCTTCCATAGGATTCGTACCGCTTACAGTGACTGACCAACCGCCTGTATCGCATATATAATCAGTGCTTATTTTAATTTCGAGTAGATTCGCATAAAACTTACTATCAGTTTTTTGAATTTGGCTATTTCCAATGTGCGTTTTGTCTTTTCTTGTATAATTTGGTTCGAATCCGGAAACGATGTGATCTTCAGTTTTATAATCCGAATCGGTAAAAAGTTCTTTCGGGAAAAAAATACAATTTTTGTCAAAGTATGTGTCACATTTCTGTAACCTTACTGCCGAATTATTTCCTAAATAAATATCTACTATTGTATTAAGATTAACATGGCTAATATATATTAAAATGTGCTTGTAGTCTAAATACGTGCAAATAACAATTTATTACTGGAGATACGGTTTACTAATATTTGTACCTTCATCTGAAGTGCTGTCGGATGAATTATTCTTTTGCAACATATAAAATGTTATCCACCCTTTAGGAAATTTCACTTTTTCTTTCCCACTTTTAGAACATTCTGAACTCTGCTTTACATCGTTAGATGCATGATTGTCTAGCAGATTTTTTGTTCGAAAGTCTCCCACTTCATTAAAATATTCAGTATTGTTATTTACGTTGCACTCAGAATATGTGTTTAATGAATTTTTTCTTGATCGTTCTTCAGGTATATCTTCAAACATTTTCTGGCGTGATTTTGATCTTGTACTTGATTTTTTACGTCTTCTTTCATTAGCAGATTTTTTTTCCGATTTTGTTTTGTTTGTTTCCTGTTCGTCTCTGTGTAATGTATCAATTAAAATATTCGCTATCAACTGATCAAGTTTTGGATCATTTGGAATATTAATATCCATATATGGTGATCTATGAGTTTTGGGAGATTCTTTTAATTTCGGCAGTTTTGGTTGATGTTGTTGCTGTTGTACCAAAACAGGTATTTTAGATTTTTTTGGCATTGCATTTATATTTAGCATCTGTTCTGGTTCAATAATTTCCATTATTTCTAAAATTTCTATGCGTTTATAATTATTGTTTTCTTCCGATTTCGAATAGACACTATAGGTATTTGAATCATCACTTTTGCTAGGTGATGGTGTATCACGTGAACGTGATTTTGGTAGCCAAAATGATTTTGATTTGTTTGTGCAATAATCATGATCAGAGGTTTTAGCTTTTCTCGATGAGTACGATGATTTTCGAATACTGCTTGTTCGATTCGAATCAATAACTGGAAGAGTTGTTTTTTGTTTTGATCTAAGTTTTGGTGTATCTGGACATTTTGTAAAATAATTAAATTTTACTTTTTCGGCATCAAAACTTTTCTGTTTGGTTTCTTTTTGCTTCTCTTCACGCTCCATCTGTCTTTTTTCTAATTTATCTTTTAGTCTGCTAGGCATTAGGCCAGATACTCCTTGATTTGTGCTTACATCTTCTTCAACTGTAATATCGACTTCTTTCATGGGTATGTAAAATGCTGAAGGCTTAACTTTCACAATTTTCTTCTTACTATTATCTGGAAGTAATGTCATATCACCTGTCACAATTCTCTCGTCATGACTCATTTTATCATCTCTACTAATATACGTATCCTCTAAACTGTCCGTTAAACTTATAGTATCAGATTCTTTATCAATGGAACAAGTCGAAGAAACATTAACTTCTAAAGAACTTGATCTCAAAGGTGTTAAAGCTCTTATAACACCAGGCATTTCTTTACTTCTGTAAGGACTACCAACGTTAATTTGACTTGCATTCACTTGTTGTTCATCGTCTTGATAAGCATTTTCAGTTTGATTAGAAATATCAGTTTCTTTCAAACTAACATTTGAAACATTTTGAACTTGTATCAAATTGGATACAGCCAAATCGGCATTTTCAAAACTATTGCCCTGCATGTCTCTCATTATTTGATTACATATTAGATCTATCGTTGATTGACTTAATTGAACGTTTGATATGACATTTAATTTTGT
This sequence comes from Adranes taylori, assembly GCA_009867245.2. Lineage (NCBI taxonomy): Eukaryota > Metazoa > Arthropoda > Insecta > Coleoptera > Staphylinidae > Adranes > Adranes taylori. Next base: position 4,265 of record WYDF02062604.1, read on the forward strand.
TGTATCGCTTGTTTGTGTAGAAGTCTCATTTTTGTTGTTATCTAAATAATTTTCGTCTTGAAGATCTACCTGCTTGTTGTTTTCTCTTATATAAAACTGATATTTAATCGTTGAGTTTTCATTGGAATTTGTATCTGTAGTATTACGATTTGAATTGAGTTTAGTTTCAATTATATTACTATTTTCAACGTCAGCATAATTTGTTTTGGTAGAAGATGTACCTACAAAACTTGAACAGCTATTTGGGTAAGCCGAATCAGTGTTACTAGTAATTTTTTTGTCCAATATTCTCGGAGTTGCCTGTTCTGATTCCACAGACGTGTACGTACTAAAATTACTTGAATATATTACATAATCTTTGTTTTCTTCTTCATTATTAAATTGTTCAACTTTAGACTTTAAGTTACTATTACTATTATTATATACTTTTCGTTTTGGAGACATTTTTTCTGATTTAACGGATACACGTCGCTTAGGTGACATCCGAGAGTCTTCACTTATATTAATTCTACTATTTTTTAATTGTTCCATAGATGATTGTTTAACATCCAGTTTTTGTTTACCAAACGAATATTGCCAATCAGAATATGTACGCGGAGACTTTGTTGTTTCCCAAAATTGCTTGATAAGTGTCGATTTACGTATATCAGATTCGTCTCTACGAATCAGGTTCGGATCGCTTAATGTGTTTTCCGCACATGGACAACTTTGTGTGGAATCGGAATTTTGACTACGATCGCTCTCCTGAGAGGAAGAACGCTGCTGCGCTAAATAATGCCTGAAAATAAGATATTATTACAAACAGAATATTTGTGAACCTGCAATACAATATAAAATTAAACATAAAAATACTAATTATCATGCTATCAACGAAAATAAAGTGAAATGAAATTCCATTAATTAGACTAACTTTGTTACAATAAGTAAAATATTATACTCCGTTGTCATAATACACCTATGACTTTTTGGCTAATTATATAAAATGTAACATGATTTTCCTATAATCCAGCGGTTTACAACCTAGTAGGCGTGCCTCCTAAGGGAGGCACAAAATGTTGCCAGGAGAGGCACCAAAATTCTTTATTAAAAAAATAATAAAAAAATATATATTTTTTATACTATAATATCAACTACAAATAAATAAAACTAAAACTGGGAGGCACAAAGAAAAAATTTTTCGGGGAGGCGCGGTTGATAACCGCTGAATTGAATTCAATTTTAGAGTATAGAGTATTTTGAAATAGTACTGATATAGTAGTAAGAGATTTAAGTATGTATGAGAAAAGGATGATTGCGAGGTTTAGGTGTGGGAATGAAGAAAGAGAAAATAAGTTTTGGATGGATGAGCAAGAAAGAAGGTGTAGAAACCAAAATATCATTTTCGAATACAAATAAAAAGTCATTGAATTACATTTATATAATGTGATATATTATTTTGTAACTCATGATTTGCAATTTTTTAAAAGAAAAATTTAATTAATTAATTGTGTATCAATATAAAGTATCAGCACAGCAGAGTGTTTTAAGAGGTCCCCTTTAAGTAAGTTTTGGTTACATGAATTACATTTTTTTTAAAGAAAAATAAAACCATTTGATTGTTTAACGATTTGAAGTATCAGGACAGCAGAATTTTTAAGAGGTGCTTTTATAAATTTTTTGATACTTGATTCACATTATTTTTAAATCAAAAGGAATAGATTGATTGTTGAACTATTTAGAGTATCAGGATAGCAAAAGGTTTTAAGAAGTGTCTTATGAATTTTTTTATACTTTTGAATTTTTTTTATAATTATTGCAATATTTAAAGTATTAGAGGTTTATTTAAATAATTTTTGGGTACACGATAACAATGTTTTTAAAAGAAACCTACAATTAATTCCTTGTTTAACGATTTAAAGTATCAGGATAGAAAAATGTTTTAAGAGGTGTGTTTAAATGATTGTTTGATTCATCTCGAAAATTCTTTTTTCTTTCAATGCTATACACCCCGAAAGAAATAGATTTATTTAGATATCTTGATTCATATCGCAAGAAATTCCTTTTGTAGTGTCCTATATGCTGAATGGAAGAATTTGAGTTATTTTAACAAATACCGCAGAGAATCCTTTATTGTTTTGGTGAGTTACTGTTCGAAAAAGATTCTTTAAAGCATTTTCATTGATACCTCAGAAAATCAAATTTTTTAATGTCCTGCACTGAAAAGAAGTTTTATTCAGAAATATTTTAAAAAAATATTTCAAAAATATTATCTGGCGTATTTTTGATAAATTATCATTTTATTATCATTAGTACTAGTTTAATGCAGTTTCTATACACTGGAAAGAATTTTCTGAGTTATAATAAAAAGTTCCCCAGTAAATCTATTATTTTCGGATTCGGGTTACTACATATAGAAAAGGATTTTGTGCGGTACTTTGATAAAGACATGGATGTCCTACATACCGAAAAAGATTTCTTAAATACCCCAAAAATTCCATTTCCCTTAAAAACGCGATACTTTGATAAGTATACATCAGAAAATCCAAAAACAATTTTACCAGCTATCTCTGTTTAGCGATACATAGACTTATATATGTTTTCTCAATTGGTAGATATATAAAAAAGAAGATGAATATAAAAATGCGTATAGCAGAATCGCTAAATATTTGAGAACGGCCGAAGTTTGTTTGTTGTAATAATTTATTCATCCTATCATGCGCTTCTTAAGCCAGCATTGTGTGGTCTCAAATTGTTTAGTTGAAAATTGGTTAGATTTAATATAGATTTTCAATATTGCTTTATAAAATAGTTATAAAAAAAACGAAACAATTATACATATAATACTTAGTATAATTAATATGTAATGAAATTAATATAAACAACTTATTTTAAATTTGCGTAGAACGAGAATAGATGTACGTCCACAGAGAACCCATAAAAAAATTAAAATACACAAATTTGGCCTATTATAATTCAATCGAAGGATTTGGGATCTTTCTTAAAAGCGACCCGTAGCATACGCCATTAACGTTAGCCATTATGAAAAATTATATGTAGCCGTTATGAATAAAATGTACCGAATTTTGTCAAAATCATTAACGAGGTGAAATTAATCGGCTTATTTAACCATTATACCCAACATTTGATCAAAATTAGTTAAAATGATAATTTGACTTTATTAATCATTTTATCTAGATATTTTAAATAATATCTGTTGGTTGGTCTATGAAACAAACTTAGTCTAATTAAAAATATTGTATAGAAAAGGCTAGGTATTTTAAACGTATTTCCATGAATTCAAAATAAATATAAATTTTTAATCAAATAATCTATGTGTAAGATTAAGAATGTTATCAAATTTATATACTTCTTATAAAAGAAGGGAAAAAAGTATACATACTCAATGTAATTAATATGTGATAAAATTAAAGTGCATTTAATATATTCAATATTGATTAGCGTGTTGGTTATAACTAATACTGTTCAAAAATAATGAACTTAAAAGACTTGTTTGAAATTGGCCGTATTAAATTTATGGCGAAGTATGAGACTCGTTTTTACACGTAACGCTCAACATTCACCATTAATTTAATTTATACATATAGTCAAGTTTGCCCCGGAGTTTGTTGCTTGCATGAAAATAAATATATGTCAATTATCAGTTGTCTTTAAATCTAAGAAATTGATGTAGATTACAGATTATTAAATCCTAGTTTAAATTAGTTAAATTCATGACTATCTACAATATTGATTTAAATAAATTCTAATTCATCTTTGCAATACCTATAATTTCTTATGGGTATTTAATATGGCTTATTTGTGGAATATGTAGGAATTTGCTTATTTTAAGGCATAAAGAAAAACAAGCATACGTGCAAGTAAAATTTAAAGCCAATAATTAATTATAACGTTAATAACAACTAACCAATTAATCAGTGGTGTTCTACTGTGACATCTAGGACTAGGCATAGTAACATAAACTATTTTTGCTGGACTGAAAAGTGTGTTAAAAGAATGTCATTAACTTCTTATAATTGTAATAAGGTGAATGAAATATTATCAAGAAACTAGGTCAAGAAATTAAACGTTAATGATATCAAAAAACTTGGTTAAAATAGATTTAATTACGCCATTCTTTTAAACGTTATTCTTGAAAGAAAATATTAATTACTCTTACTTTCGCATTACAGTTTCAGGAGCACTTAATCTTCTGCGTAAAAATATTGGTGGTGATACATCGGTATTGTAACTAACTTTTCTTATGCGTTCTTCCATTTTACCTAAAAGTTGAAGAGTATAAAGAATACAGCAGTTTTATGTAAACAGTTTGAAAATCTGTAGTATATTATAAATGTATCCAGTGAGAAAGCGTATATATATTTTTGAGTATTCTTTAGAACTTTCAATAATTCCTACGTATTCTAACGAACTGTATGGTATTTAAATTTTAAATTAAGTGCATATATATTGATCTACATTTAATTAGACGCAGACAAGTTGTTCTAACTTCAAATATATTAAGTTTTAATCTAAACTAAATATAAGAATAACTTCAGAAATATAAAAACAAATATTTCTTACGTACCTACGTTGTATAATTTAAAATCAATGTGTATTTTTATTTACATAAATCTTAGTTTTCTTTAAAAAGATGTGTGGCATCTTTGCATGCCACACAATAACACGCACTGTATTAATAGCTTATTGTGCTACATTAAAATTACGGTCGATATTTGTTTAATTTACTAAATCTATATTTTTCCAGAAGAAAACTGTTTTACGTAAATATTATCTATAACTTTTAGTTTTATTAAATACTCATTCTATATTGTAATAAAGATTTAATACGGCATATATTACAATGTTTTCTGATTGATACAGTGAAAATAATACCTTTTCATTCTTGAAATGCAATTAAAAAGTATATATTCCGAGTTTATTTAAAATTGCCAGAGTTTTCGTAAAATTATTTTATTCATTAGCACTCCTAATAAGTTCGTATTTACAAATAATAAGAGATATTCGTAACAGGCACCAAATAATTTTGTTTTGATATGAAATTATAAAAATCGATTCTGCAGCTATTGGTAGCAAAATTTTAAACACTGATAATATTTATTTGCGAACGTTTCTACTAACACAATAAATCAATAAAAACTGTATAAATGCGGGTATTTGCTAATTAGCATTAACAAATTGTTTAAGTGCTCTTCGTACTACTACTGTATTAAAACTACTGTAAATAATGTAAGTAACTCTTGATAATGATTGATAAGGAATGAATTCAAAATACGCGTTATTTTGAAATTACCGCGCAAGTACTTTCGTATTCTGACAGATAGCGCTTTAAAGTCGAACATGAACGAAGATTACTTACGATGCAGTTAATAAAATCTAATGGCGATACTGGTAATAATCAGCAGTATGTTATTTATTTGATTAATAATCACAAAGTTGAAATAGAATCAATTGATTTAGTGCATTCATGTGATAACTAATATTTCAAAGCTTGCGGTAAATGTGAAAATGGAGCTGCCTGCGATAGTGTTATCCAGGAACCGACAAAAGTGTATCAAATAATTGATTTTTTCCAAAATGGTGGTTTCTTATTTGATAATAGCCCTTTGTTATTTTGGTCGTTCCGTTCATACTTCCGACAGTTTTCAGAAATGTTCATCTTTAGATGTTTATACCGATTGCGCTAACAAAAGTTTTGTATCCATTCCTAATGATTTACCGAAATGGATAGAAAGATTGTAAGTTGGTAATTTTTGTTTATATCATTTTGCGCAGGTTATTTTTTTAATCCACCTGTTTATCTTTGTTTATTTACTTTTTTGCACCTATATGTTTATACACTTGCATTATCAATTATTATAAAATGAGTTAATTATATTGATATTTTTGTTTATAGGTTTTTAAATAATAATTTCATAAAGGTGATAGATGCTCAGTCATTAAAGAATCTGTCAGAACTATGGGAATTGAAATTAAATAAAAATAAAATTCATGTCATTCAGAAAGATGCGTTTGAACATTTAACGAAGTTAAAAAATCTGTAAGTAATTGGTCTTGGTAGGGTACTGTAAGCAGGTTTTAAATACAACTTTTCTAATAATACGCAATGTACAGTATATTTCGTGTTTTCGCAGTTTTGGAGTAAACAAATAACTATGTTTTTGCGTTTAAGTATCACAGACTTAAACGCAAAAGAAATATGTATTTGTAAAATAAATATTTACAACACATTTGAATATTTCGAGTCAACATAAAATCAATAATTAAACTCCAGACAATTTACTAACTGGTATGGGAAAATAATTATATAATAATTTTATATCAAAGGATTTACGTGTCGTAAATTCCATTGATGAGAATCGTAGTAAATTGATATATATATATTAATTCATTTGGATATTCGTTTGTGACCGGGTGACATAACTATTGAATTCAGTCATTTATGGGGATAACCTAGTAAGGGATAACATCTTGTTGGGGGATTAGTGAAACTAGTTGAGGATTTTGTTCGTTATTTGAAGGCAAGGATAAAGATTGGCAGATATCCTCTGAGGATGAAGTATTAGACCTATTTTTACTATTTGACGAATAAATTGAAGTCAAATTCGATTCTTTATAATTGTACATGGCTTCTAGTCCAATTTATTTGCTACCACAGTTGATGCATTTTACCGAGCAAAAGGACCTCTTATTTTCATGCGGTTTTCTCATATAATCGACATTTTTCAGCAGATATGCATTTAGTAATTGAATCGAAATTTTCATTAGAATTATTTTTTATCTATAATTTCGGTGGAACGGCTATACTCCTCTTAATTGGGTCCCGCAAGATACCAGATGACGTGAAATATATACATTAAGTACTTCTGTTCTTTAAAAGCTCTGATTTAAAAACGTTAATGTAACAAATTTTACAAACTCTGCATATTTTCCCAGTTTAACACTTTCCATATTGCAAATTACTTACCAATAAGTGCCGTGCTTCTCCAGAAATGTGCGAATACGATTTGCCAGGCAATGGTCGACTCATTGACTAGTGGTATAGTACCAGATGACTGGAAAAAGGCCACAATTATTCCTGTCTATAAGAAGGGTGATAAAGCTAATGCAGTGAACTACAGGCCAATAAGCTTAACCTCCATAATGTGCAAATGTATGGAGAAAATAGTAGACGAACACATCACCTCATTCCTATTTGAGAATGGTTCCCTTGGTGACTCGCAAAATGGATTCCTTACCGGGAGATCGGTCACCAGAAATGTGCTTGTTGCCCTGGATGAGCATACTAGAAAATGTCACAAGGGTGAATCCCTGGACACCTTGTATCTGGACTTCGAGGAGGCGTTTGGCAGAGTGTCGACGGAACGATTACTGTACAAGTTAGACGCAATGGGAATCCGAGGTAACCTCCTCAAATGGATCCGGAGTTTCCTATCTGAGCGTACATA
>WYDF02062615.1:0-11708 GCA_009867245.2 Adranes taylori
CTGGCTCAAGGACCTACGCCGATGGCTCAGTAAAACATCATCCGAAATCTTCAGAGCAGCTGTTTCACGAGTAATTACTGCTAGTTGGATCGCCAACATTCGAAGGGAGACGGCGCAATAAGAAGAAGAAGAAACAAAGTAATAAAATTTAAATTAAGTTTACCAATTCAGTTCATAATAGATATCTAACAATTGTTTTACCGCCTGTCTACCTTGCCAAAGTTCAATTATTGGTATTGAAATTCTAGTACTGTCGATAGTAAAATGTTAATCTTTGATTTTCGTCTGTGCATCTAGCTCTTGCTTTTGTCTTCCGAGAATATCAAGGATGTTCGCTTTGAATATGAATTTTGTGTGCCAGCACTACAGATTCTTTAATTTATAAAGGTAAGTGGCGTGATTTATGTTAAGATTTGAAGTATGTGATTCCAATGATATGTATGTATGGTAAGTTGCCTATAATAACTGGATAACTTGAGCAGTCAGATAGAGAAGTGGTTGTAAGAAAGTGTCATATTGTTTGTATATAAAATGCATTGTTAAATATATTAATCATATATATATTATTCTGCTGTGTTCTTCCACAAAAATTTATGCTAAATTATGACAAAATCGCTCGTGCATAGTGTTGCTATTGTTATTGCGTATAAATTCTCGTCCAATTTTTTAATTAATTATCGATTTATGTTATTAATTGAGTAGATAAGTATAACATGTGATACATCAATGTAAAGAGCAGTTTATAGAATATGGAATAAAATTGTGTGCGTTGCTCTTGCTTAATGTATTCTAATCTAATCATTTGATGCTCAACTGCATTTTTAGCTACGGCCGATAATAGAAAAATAAATGTAGAACAAGTTTTCTCCTATAATATTTCGTCATATCACTAACAATAGCCGAGATATCTGCTATGACATCTAAAATCAAACAGACTGTAACATGTTCTCTGCATTTCATCACTGACTTCATTATAAACCATAACTCTATAATGGCTTTAGTATAATAATCCATTATACTGGAGGTAGAAAATGGGAAATGATTTTAAAACGAGAATAAAATATGGACATCTATATAGCCAGGCATCATTATCGCGAAGATGAAATTAAAATGTAGAACACTCCTTAGAAACTAATTATTATTCCGGCCGAAGGTTTTAATTATTATTCGTACAGTATTGATTCGTAACTGGAAGTAGGAGAAGAAAACGAACAGTGTTTAACCGAATACTTTAATATAAATTTAAAAAGTTTAAAGAAAGTTGACTCCAATCGAATTCGTCTCTATTAATTTTTACATTGTAAGTTTAGTTTGCGATAAATTATAGAAATCATACAGATTTTTCATTTAAAATTTTGACAGTTGTACATACTTGAAATTCTCTGAACAAGAATCGGTTATATGTAGAAGGGTCTCTCTGTATTTGTAACACTCTGTAATCTGACATACATTGAACATATTGAATTAGAGGAATCATATTCTCAAACATTCTGAAACATGTTAAATGCACCAATTTGGTAACTGAATCTGTATGCTAGATCATGCGTTCTTATACCGAATAGAAACTGTTACTACTGAATAATTTTGCCTCATATTATACTGGTCACGTAATTCATTTAAAAGTTTTGTAATATCGACCTACATTCCATTGGCTTCTTTCAAAAAAATTGATTTGATTTATGAAACTAGATTTCGTTTAAAAAATTTGTTTTGTCACACCTTTAAGCTCTTTAAAAATTTAGGTTGATTAAAATGAATTAAAATTTTATAACAGACAATGTTGAATATTTCAACAACTAACTAGGACATCTAACTTATTCAATGTTATCGTATACGTACCGAAAGACACAAAATGAATGCATTCTTCAAATAAACATACTTGCTATTTTATGTGTTTACAACTTACAAGACTTTGTACTTGTAAGATTTTTTTTTATTATTCACTTCCTTCAATTTTTCTTTTAACAATAATTAAAAAATATTTTCTTTTCATTCGTGAAGAGAGAAAACAAAATAAGCAATTCGTAAAACTGTTGCAACCAATATCTTACATACTCTAATCTACACTACTGATTGTGGCAATACTTTGTTAAAGACATGTGAACATCAGTGAGCAAACAATTCTTGAGAATAGATATCCCTAACTTATTTTTCCGTTGAGGATAAACGTTTTGCTTGCAACATAGCATGTTACGTCAAATAAATTAAATATATAAATTGCGTCACCACAGCACAAGAAAAGCAAGTTCATCGGAATAAAATATAAATATATTGCGCTTACGTCTTACGCATTGAATAAAGGCGCGATGATAATAACAGAGCTGTATATGATTGTTGTTTTCTGCTATCTCATTAGCAGTGGCTATTGTGTGCAAGGAAAGCGTGCAGCTAAGTCCGTAAATACGAAATGCTGTGTTGAAAACAACGAGAGTTAATAATTGATATACATATTGGCTTGTCATCGCTGATGTATAAACTCCTGTTGCTGCACTGTAATAACTAAAGCCCTATGTGGTTGGCCAAACAGCGACCCGTATGCCGGAGCTACAGTTGTGTGATAGTTCCTGTCTATAAATAGCGAAAATCTGCATAGAACATTTTAGTTCATTTAATGAACTCAAGATCCAGCAGCCGACGACCAGTCGGGCCGAGTAGAGTGTATACCACTGGATGCCCAGGTTAGTTACAGTCGCTCAGTAATCTTAACACATTTGTACGACTAGGCTGTTGAGTGAACTATAGTGCTCCCCTTTATAGCTATTACCCCACTAATATATATGTTGCTAACAACCACTGAACGCCCAAGTCAGTTACAGTCGCTCAGTAAACTTAACACCTTTATACGACTGGGGTGTTGAGAGATCTACTGTGGGCTCCTTTTACACCTACTACGCCACTAAAATGTATGTTGCTAACAACCACTGAACGCCCAGGTTAGTTACAGTCACTCAGTAAACTTAAGACCTTTTTAGGACTGGTGTGTTGAGTGAACTACAGTGGTCTCCTTTTACACCAACAACCCCATTAAAATGAATGTTGCTAACAATCAGTGAACGCCGACGCTTAGTTACAATCGCTCACTAATTTTAACACCTTTGTACGACTAGGGTATTGAGTGAACTATAGTGCTCTCCTTTTATAGCTACTACCCCACTAATATATATGTTGCTAACAGCCACTGTACGCCCAGGTTAGTTACAGTCGCTCAGTAAACTTAACACCTTTTTACCACTGGGGTGTTGAGTGAACTACAGTGGTCTCCTTTTACACCAACTACCCCACTAAAATGAATGTTGCTAACAATTAGTGAACGCCAACGTTTAGTTACAATCGCTCAGTAATCTTAACACCTTTGTACGACTAGACTGTTGGGTGAATTATTGTGGTCTCTTTTACACCTACTACCCCACTGAGTGTATGTTGCTAAGTTGTTCGCTGAACTGCTGTTACGGTGATAGCGTCGACCCGCATACGGAGTAAGAGCTGAGAGACAGCTCAGACTTATAAATGCCGAGATTTGAGTAGAATTATTCAGTTCCAATTATGCGAACTCAGAGACGAGGCGTCAAACAGCAGCAGGTGCAGTAGTGCGACAGCCAATAGCAGCAGAGCGACAACCAGTGACAATCGGCAGAAAGGTAACATGTTTAGTAAGCATGCAATAGAACACTGTTCTATTGCATGTATTTTCGATAGCTTTGTTTCTGCTTTTATGAAATATGGAGAAAGCAAATAGTGGAATATATATCAGATAGAAAACAGAAAAGACGCCGAGCTCAAACATCATGGACAAAAGGGATAGAAAAAAACGTGAAGAAAGATAGTTGATTGGAACGAAAGCTGTGGTGGTTGAAGGGTTATAAACAGCAAAAAGCTGTAGATTCTTCTCTATATGAAATGATATAGTAATGAACTTATTTAGCTACTCCATGATATTGTTACGAGGATAACTGTAGTCATTTCAATTTAATTCTACTGTACGCCTAATATTCATAAGTCATCTAAATTATTCGATATCGCTAGATTCTATGAAATGTTATAACTTGTTAAGCAGTTTGTTTGTTATACAATTAGTTTGGTAAGTTAAAATGGTATTTAACACTTTGAATTTCATTTGAACTTCAGTTCATAGAATAAAATATAATTTGCAACATTTTGAACATGACACTTATATATTATTACGATCTAGACTTTTTCCTGGGAATAAAAGATTCCTTCTATGTTGCTAATTGTAGAAAATTATCGGAAGAAATGATTCGAATAGTAAGCGTGGTTTCGGAAAGGTCAGGGGGCGGCGTAACGGGAGTGTAGTGAATGAATGGTGCACTATCGTCACCTGTAGAAGTCAGAAATGCGATTTTCATTAGAGACGAATCCCCAATGCGTGAAAGTAATTAGTAAACATATTTTAGTTGAAGGTAAATCCACAATGGTTGAAAGTAATTTTGGGAAGCAAGAAATAGGTAATTGATTAGGAATACATTAGATTATAGCAATTTTTTAGTGGTAGAGAAAAGTAGTGTTAGGTATTGGTGGGAGTTTGAGTAACAAATCATGAGAAGTTGGTAGTGGAAAGCTAGTAAAAGCTCGAACAGAGCTCTAAAAAAGTTCAGTTTAAAGTAAAATTTAAATATTAAAATCAAAAGTGGAGCCTATGTCGACCGTCAAAGCAGTTAGAATGGCCAAATAACTAGCTTAATGATTAACAGAATTTATTACCAATTTTTATCATCATTAATTAAATAAAAGTTATACTTTATTCCAAATAAATTCATGATTAAATAAATTATAAAATAATCCTTAGTATGTTTGTGGAATAAGATAAATTCAATAATAATTAAGCTTCAGTTACTTTTGTGGAATTAAACTTGCATTACATTTTGGAGGACAAATAGTTTAATCGATAATTGAGACAAGTATCTTATGGTAAGTGTTGATTTTATATATTAACTCCAAAACTGTAAGTACATGAAATAATTTATAAATAATTGTAGAATTAGTATTGTAGAGTTAATGAATTCCACAATAATTTATAAATAATTGTAGAATTAGTAAAAGGAATCAGGGTATCCATTTTTTTCTATTCTATTCGCACGATAATTGTTGTTTTCGAATATCATTTTGATTTATTATTTTTGTTGAGTACATTATTTATTTTAATTCACGAATATTTATTTTATTTGCATGTCGCATTACCCAAATCCTTATTAATAGATCATTTAAGTTTATGCATTTCTTTATTTAATGAGCCTTGATTTATCACGGACAATTAGTAGTTGATAAGGGTTGCGAAACTGCCGATATAAATTAAGTTAAATAAAATCTAGCCCCCCCCCCATGCAGTACATGGTAAACGAAGCGAAATAAAGGTAGGAAATGTGTATGTATTAACAGGGTACATTTTGTGACCTCCTTCAGCATATACTAGACGAAGCAAAATATATACAAAATGTGCATGGAGCAAGAGACTATAACATAGCCCCTTGTAAGCAAGTGTGAGAGAGAGTCCAGTTCAATCATTTATATACAAGTGCTGTGTACTAAAACTCCTTACATTTTAAGGGGTTCACAAAAATAGGCCCTTGTAAGTAAATGTATATCGTAAATCTCAATGATACGAACCCCCGTAAATCTTAAGGGGTTGACGAGCCTGTCATACAAATAAATTGTTCCTCTGGAATGATAAACAGTGTGCTATGTAATGATACCCCAGAACTTTTGGAGGGTTCCTAATTCAATCATATAAATACTTGTAACCTAACCAATTACAACGTCTTGAGTTATATTTTAAACCATACCGTGATTATTAACATTATACCGGATAAGTAATTTAACAGTAGGAAAGCACACAGATATTAAGTGTTGCACTAAAGATTCCGATTGCAGGAGAGAATTCCTACTTTACCCCATTAAGAGTTACCTCTTTTGCTAGTCATGGAAGGTAACCAAACTGAAGCCCAAATTGCAATATGGCTGGGCTACTAATTTATTATTGCAATTCGGGCCTGATTTTAGTAAACAAAAATCTGTCCGCACATTGAAAGTAGTCACTGCACGCAAACAGCTCCATTAAGAACAACGTAGCTACTTACTTAATTTAAAATGATCATTAAAATAAAAGAATTAATCGCCTTTGTTTCAGTTTTAATGAAGTATTAAAATAAAACAATACCAGCAAATATTTAAAGTTCGATCCATTAATTGTTATAAAATGAAATGTAGATTTTAATGATCCAGGAACATCTAGTTTCAATACCCTATACAGTGAGTGAAATTCGAATATATGTAGAGTAATTTAATTCGCCACAGCGCACGTATTGTTGCAAACTTTGTAAATAATCGGTTTCATACGCTAGTGGCAACTTTTGTTCAATAATGAAATCAATTATACCAATCATTATCAGCGTTAGCACACAATGCATAACGTGAAGAGAATGTATTTGCACTGACAATATCATATATCATATTTTGATATTGAGCTAACAATATCATATTTTGTTATACGAACAACTAACTAGTTATGTGCATGTTATAAAAATTTGGAGCCAGGATAAAGATTACTAGGACTATTGTCCATCATCAACGTACAACTAAGAAATAGGGTATAAAACTCCAAAACGCCCGTCTGCTGTTTAAGTTATTTATTGATAACTTAAACTTATGAAACCAAGAGATAAATTATTAAATTTGATATAAAGTCCAAGTTTAATTATAAACAGCATTTAATAATACAAAAAATATTAAAACTAAAAATATTTGACCTATAGAAGCGGCCCCAAATGGTGGTTCATTAAATTGCATAAATTTCGATCGCCAGTGTGCACCCAACTCGCATCAATTATGTATTAAATAGATAATCAGAACTCATATCAGTTTTATAATATAAAGTCCAAATATTATTATACAACATATAATATGACGAGAAATATTAAAAATAAATCGATTTTACGAGCAGAAGTGACCTCAAACGGTGAATCATTCGATTACAGAAATTTCCATCGCCAGTTTGCACCCAATTCGCAATTTTCGCAGTTTTCGCAATTCTTATCAAAAAGTCTAAATTATAATCCATTTAATAAGACGGGAAATATTAAAAATAAATCTAATTCACCTATTGAACCGGCCTCAAATGGTGTATTATTAAATTCTATAAATTTCGATCGCCAATTTGCACCCAATTCGCATCGTTTATGTATTAAAAAGAAAATAATTAAAAAGGAATAATAAAATCATATTAATGAATTTGACCTTATATAGTTTATCACAAGTCATATCAATTTTATGTAGTCCAAATTTTTTATAAATACTATTTAATAAGACGAGAAATATTAACAATAAATCGATTAGACTTCTAGAAGCGGCCCCAAAAGTTGTACCATTAGGTGTTCGGTGCCCTTTGCGCTGTTCTATGTATTAAAAACTAATTAAAAAGGAATATGAAAATTATATTAATGAATGAATTCCACCTCAAATAGATCATCACAACTCATATCAGTTTTATAATATAGAGTCCAAATATTATTATACAACATATAATAATGCGCATATAATAAGACAAGAAATATTAAAAATAAATCGATTTGACGAATAGAAGTGACCGCAAACGGTGTATCATTCGATTACAGAAATTTCCATCGCCAGTTTGCACCCAATTCGCAATTTTCGCAACTCTTATCAAAAAATCCAAATTTTAGTATACGATTAGGTGTTCAGTGTCCTTTGCGCTGTTCTATGTATTAAAAAATAATTAAAAAGGAATATGAACATTATATTTATAAATTCCACCTCAAATAATTTATCACAATCATCAGTTTTATAATATAAAGTCCAAATATTATTATACAACATGTAATAAGACGAATATAATATGACGAGAAATATTAAAAATAAATCGATTTTACGAGCAGAAGTGACCTCAAACGGTGAATCATTCGATTACAGAAATTTCCATCGCCAGTTTGCACCCAATTCGCAATTTTCGCAGTTTTCGCAATTCTAATAAAAAAGTCCAAAATTTATTATAATCCATTTAATAAGACGAGAAATATTTAAAATAAATCTAATTGACCTGTTGAACCGGCCTCAAATGGTGTATTATTAAATTCCATAAATTTGGATCGCCAATTTGCACCCAATTCGCATCATTTATGTATTAGAAGGAAAATAATTAAAAAGGAATACTAAAATTATATTAATGAATTTGATCTTATATAGTTTATCACAAGTCATATGAATTTTATATAGTCCAAATTTTTTATAAACATTATTTAATAAGACGAGAAATATTAACAATAGATTAGACTTCTAGAAGCGTCCCCAAAAGGTGTACCATTAGGTGTTCGGTGTCAATTGCGCTGTTCTATGTATTAAAAAATAATTAAAAGGGAATATGAAAATTATATCAATGAATTCCACCTCAAATAAATCATCACAACTCATATCAGTTTTTTAATATAAAATCCAAATTTTATTAAACAACATATAATAAGGCGCATATAATAAGACGAGAAATATTAAAAATAAATCGAGTTTACGAATAGAACTGACCTCAAACGGTGTATCATTCGATTACAGAAATTTTCATCGCCAGTTTGGACCCAATTCGCAATTTTCGCAACTCATCAAAAAGTCCTAATTTTATTATAAACAGTATTTAATAAGACGAGAAATATTAAAAATAAATCTAATTGATCTGTTGAACCGGCCCCAAATGGTGTATTATTAAATTCCATAAATATCGATTGCCACTTTGCACCCAATTCGCATCATTTTTGTATTAAAAAGAAAATAATTAAAAAGGAATAAAAAAATTATATTAATGAATTTGACCTCATATAGTTTATCACAAGTCATATCAATTTTATATAGTCTAAAATTTTATAAACACTATTTAATAAGACGAGAAATATTAACAATAAATTGATTAGACTTCTAGAAGCGGCCCCAAAAGATGTACCATTATGTGTTCGGTGTCCATTGCGCTGTTCTCTGTATTAAAAAATAATTAAAAAGGAATTTGAAAATTATATTAATGAATTCCACCTCAAATAGATAATCACAACTCATATCAGGTTTATAATATAAAGTTCAAATATTATTATACAACATATAATAAGACGAGAAATATTAAAAATAAATCGATTTGACGAATAGAAGTGACCTCAAACGGTGTATCATTCGATTACAGAAATTTTCATCGCCAGTTTGGACCCAATTCGCAATTTTCGCAACTCATCAAAAAGTCCTAATTTTATTATAAACAGTATTTAATAAGACGAGAAATATTAAAAATAAATCTAATTGATCTGTTGAACCGGCCCCAAATGGTGTATTATTAAATTCCATAAATATCGATTGCCACTTTGCACCCAATTCGCATCATTTTTGTATTAAAAAGAAAATAATTAAAAAGGAATAAAAAAATTATATTAATGAATTTGACCTCATATAGTTTATCACAAGTCATATCAATTTTATATAGTCTAAAATTTTATAAACACTATTTAATAAGACGAGAAATATTAACAATAAATTGATTAGACTTCTAGAAGCGGCCCCAAAAGATGTAAATGTGAAAAAAAAACAAAAATAATGGTATGCAAGAGAAGAGGAAGAGGTAGTAAATATGAATTAGAAGAGTAGAGAATGTAAAAACTGGAAATATTTAGGATTTATGCTTTGTAAAAATGGGAAGTATAATGAACACGTAGTAAAGAATGTGTAATAGAAGGTTGTAAAGAAAGCAAAAATTGGAATTGAACGGCTAAGATGTGGGAAAAGGGATTTGGAGATTCGGTATGCATGAGAATGCTGATAATGGAAGATGGTGAGGAATATAATGACGTACGTCGTGGAAATATGATAAGTGAAAGAAAACGAAAAAATGGAGACCGTCATGGTTGGAATCTGGAAGGAAATAATTAGGGTGGAATAGTCGACACCCAGTGAGTTTGTTTTGCAATAATCTGGGAAGAACTGTTGGAATAAAGGGATGATGATAAAGCAAAGTATGAGAAGAAGGTAATGAAGAATGAAAGTGGTAGATTAGTTCAGGATTTATACTTGAAAGTTTTAGAGGATGAAAGGAATAGGACATGCATAACTAATGGCCAACAGAACGAAAGAGAGTACATGAAAGATTAGGATGGGCGATAGAAAGATAGGATGATAGACATGAATTAGGTAGTAAATAAAGTGGAAGTGAGGATGAAAGATGTGGAACAGCAAGTAAAATGGGGAAGATTAAGGAACACTAAGTACAATAGTAGATATAAAGATGAGGGCAAAAGTAAGTATGGACGTGAGGAACAATAATTTAGTTTAGGTTCTAAAAATTAAAAAATAAATACGTATGAGCTTCTAGAAGAGTTATTTAACAAGGATTTAAGGCTCCGGTCGAGATTTCAATTTTCATTCAATTTATAAACAAAAATACGACAAGATGGGCACTTGAGTACCAGAATGTGTACGTAAGGGTTAACAATGCAAGATGTAATTCCTAGATCAAATTAGCTACGAATTCTTGCAAAGATTTTCTAAAATGGATAAAATTTAACATTGTTCAGCGCAAGTTTTAAAGGAAGCGCCCTGATATAAATTAAAAATTAGCCGTTGTAAAGGTCTATAATATTTTTAACGTATTTGAGAAGGAGCAGGTGGTACAAGAAACAGTGAAACGTCATTTCCGCACCATGTCTACGCCATCAAGTGCGGTAATAGCTTTAATCGGATGCATTTTAATATAAAAGCGGTTTCAGTAAAATCCCTATCTCCAGCACTTTCTAAAAATGTATTTATGCATAACATAACAAATGCTTCCAATGAATATAACAAAATATAATTTCATACAACTGTGAAGTAATAGATTGGACCTATATTTTGCTGCAAACGTAGTCTTCAAATATAAAAAAACATAACATCATTTTAAAATTATATGACTCATGCAAAACTCCATAGATTCGTTCAAAAGAAATATTGCGTGTTCCCATCGGGAGCATTTCGAAACAATCTCTTTTCTTTGCGATGTTTTTTTTTACTGCAGTTTGCCACCATTTCAGAATCTCGTATACACGTGATGCGCTGTTGTGTGTCCCTTTAGTTGTATACAGGTTTAAGCCTAAATGCCTTTTAAAAGTTATTTCTTTCATACTGGAACAGGATATCGATGAACGAATTAATTTTATTTTGAACGAATTAGATCGAACAAACTTTGTTATGAGAGTATATTATAAATGCATCTAATTGAGTAAACTATCATTTTTCTGTTATCAAATAAATCAGGGGGGAGAGGCACAATAAAATGGAAAAAGGAAGAATTTGAAACAACAGATTTTTATTTACAATAATACATTAAAAATTCGTGAACGTGACCGCCATCCCATCAGTCCTGGCCATCAGTCCGCCATCCCATAACCTAGAAGTAAACGTTTTATTTTATACTGTTATGCATGATATAGAGTTATGCATGAAGCGAAGTTCACCAGCTGAGGTCACCTATTAGAAGAGGAGAACACACAGCTGTTCAAGGAGAACGTATTAATTAATCATGACCAAACATATACATACCCGTGACTAGACGGTCCAATTAGAGGGGAAACCAAAAACAAATAAAAATGTACTTGAAGCAACACTAAGATTTGGCAGGTAACCTACGCCCGTTAGTTCAGTGAAAATAATAATTATGAATTAATTCTGAATAAAATAGTAAG
>WYDF02062637.1:0-11708 GCA_009867245.2 Adranes taylori
ATATACTTTATAATAAACGATAATTATTAGAACCCTTGCTTGAATAAAGACGAGGAATCAATCTTATTAAAGCAAGTACGGCTGCTGAATTAATAAGACGCAATTGAAATGAAACGAATCAATATTTTAAACGCTGTATTAATTAAAAAAAATAAGCAATTTACAATAGAATAATTTGTTATACAGTTGTGACCATAATTAAAGGGGGTTTGTGAATTTTGGAGAATAATAAAACAAATATTGATTAACGTTTATTTGTATTACATAAATGTTAGCTCTAATGCAACAGAGTTTACCTTTCAAATAAAAGAATCTGAGAGGAATTAATACAGAATTGGGGGACTAACAACATAGTAAAATATAGTGAGGTTCTGATTTGTGAAACTTTCATAAAGGTTAAAACGCGCCATTGGTATATTTTATTATTAAACAAGTAAATCTAAAGATTAGTGATCAAGATTTAAATCAAAGTTTATTATTTATTAACTTGGTTTGAAATGAACAATTAGTTACATTGAAACCAAATTATTTACTGAGAGTAAAATTCAAACAACTTAAGGTGTATTTAGTTCCTTTAACCAAAATAGACAATAAAATAAATATTAACTCACATTTGTAATTCAGCCATAATTATATGACACAAAAATGATCGAAATTTTTAATCAATAATAATCAGAATTGTCACGTTTCTGATGCCTTTGTTTTGTGATTTATCGTCGAACGTGATATATGTGCTATTTCATGTCTAATATTTCATCGCCTGTAATCTTGTTGCGTATCTTGATTGGTTAAGATGCTACTAAGTAGTTATCATGCTAATTCGTCACCTACAAATTTTTTTAAGCACAAGATCGTAGATAGGGGAGTCAAAAACTCCTCAGGGAAGCAACTTTACTATCAAAAATGTGATCAATTGTATAAAGGTCATTATCTACATTTTTTGAATAATTATAAATAATTATTCTAACACTTTTTCTCAAACTCCAAAATTCTGATATATTTATTTAGTTTTATGCTTTTTTTTTATTTACAATTTTAGTACACAATAGTGAGATATTCACGAATTATTACTAAAAGGTTTAAAAAAGAAATTTTGGATAGACCGACCGTATTTCTATTTTCCATTTTCAACCCACCCAATTTCCGTTTACAATAAAATCTCTGAAAACCTACTGAACGTACATAAACGTAATTTGATATTTGCAAAAAAGTAATAAAAACTCATGTTGTCACTCTATTTCCTTTTTTATTATTATTTTCCCCCTTCTTCGCTTTCTATCTCCATACCGCATGAATCCCACTTCATACATATAATATCAGTTTTCTTTGATGATGAGGTAGAACGGAAATAGGAACTTTTATATTGCGGTAGATATTCGTTTTATGAAATGATTTAAATTTTACAATTTATGATCATAATTTAATCTCATAATAAAATTGAATCATCTGGAGCAATTGCATTATTTTTATTTAAGTCTAAGACCCGGATTCATACTTCACTTTAAAGTAAACTTAAAAAGTCATATAGTAACTTTAAAATTGAAATCTGTTTTAATTGAACAAGGCTCAAAGTAGTACCGCTTTTTCAGAGTAAATAAGAAAGTTCATTAAGGTAATAAAAAACGATTGGAAATAACGAACACAAAGTTCTTTAGGCCATTAGGAAGCGATTAAAAAGGACAGTTATAAGGTAAGGAAATCTCTTAAAAATTCGCAACTAGAATATACATACATATATAATTTTGTTTTGGTCATCGTATTTGTGAATAAGTGCTTAAAAAAAGTTGCGAGGAATTATTAAGACTATACATATAAAATCGAAATAGACGCACGGAATTCGATAAACCATTTTGATGTATTTGGAAATTATTGCCCTTTTTTGCTTTAATATATGACCGTCCATCTCGCAAATTTGCAGGTGTTTATATACTTCCAACATACCTTTATGTAGCGCGAAGGAGTCATAAAGGAAGTCGTCAGATAGATTTTTTTTGTATTAAATTAAGAAATTGTCTAGTGCTAATAGATTTCATAAAATTAATTATCCTTTTAATCTCCAACAATTGTTTTTTGTATTTTACAAAATAAATGTTTGCTAGCCGGATTGCGAGATTCCAAGAATTTCCTTATTCAAGCGTTAATATATTTAAATTTGAATTTAAATTCAATTCTTTCGGAATATTGACATTGTTGGGAAACTAGTTTTATGGATCCGGGGATGTTTAAAACATGCCTTCCAATTAAAATTCTCCTTTCTATTCTTTGAATTATTTATCAGTACTTGAAACCTGGATCTATTATTTCGCTAATCAGTTATGCGCTTCGGATAATTAGAATCAGGCCCTCTCAAAATCGCAAGCCGAATAATCCACAGATCAGATTTGTTAAAGGGGAGAATATTTGCTCTTAAACGTTTTCTAGTATCTACTTAGTGAGTGGAGTATTTGGCATTTGATTTCGAGGGTAGATTACTTTATTAATTAGTACAGTAGGACACCGATTGTCGGAACTCATTGGGACCGGGGATAGTTCGGATAATCGAACACGTGAAAAATATACAAGATGAGTCTGGTAGCCTTTCCCCGAGCTATTAGAAACAAACCATTTAAGTGTTTGTTTGTTTGTTTGTTTGTTTGTTTGTTAACATGGATATATGAACTTTTTGATATAATAGGTTATTCATTAGAAAGAAAAGAAATAGAAAGTAGAAAAGAAACCAGTATTCCAAACTCCAAAATTTTATTTTCTTCAATAATTCACAAAATTATTGGGGAAACAAATATAGAGAAGGCGAATATCAGACAGGCGATTCATGGGGAGGCGAATATCGGATAGTCCGCGCCATAAGCACATATGGTATCGGAAGACTTATGGGTAGGCGTTTTATGGGGAGATGAATTCAAAGTGAGGTTAGGTTTAGTCTGGCGTGCGAAGCCGAATGCAAATACGGACACCGGAGCATTCATGGGAAGGTGAATTCATCGGCTTTCGAATTCACCGGAATACTAGCCTTTAGAGCTAACTTGCTAAAAAGGTCTACGTAAACTAAAATATTTTAATAAAGGCATAAATATACCTACAACAAATTGATGTTTTAAATTAACTGTTTTGCATTGCGATTTGTGTCTCAGCCAATGTGAGAGCTGTGTGGAAAAAAATATTTATAATTTACATTTGAGTAATTTAGCCCAAAAAGTTATTTAATTCCAAATGGATAGACAACAATTGCTAGTCCAAATAAACTGTAAGACAATTAAAATACTTGTAACTTCTATGCTAAAAATCTAACTAAAATGCATCACAATGTTATAAAGGATTACCTGAAGCCTGTGGCGAGAATGCGTTACCGTATAGGATGGTTTCACGATGGGTCAAAGCGTTTAGTGAAGGTCGGATTGAGACTGCGGATTTTCAACGCACTAGTAGTCCATCCATTCCTCAACAAGTCGTTGACATCGTAACTGGTCTCCTTTCCATAGATCGTCGATGAACTGTCCGGGAATTATCGGTTGAAGTTGGGCTCAGTCAACAAATGGTGTGGCATATACTAATGAAAAGTCTTAACATGTGGAATATTGCTTCCCGCTGGGTTCCACATTGATTCACTGATGTACCAAAATGGCACCGGTATGCACTCGCTGGTATCCACCTTAACAGATACCGCAATGACGGAGACGCATTTCTGCAGCGTATTGTCGCCTTTGATTAAACGTGGATTCGAGACTATGCTCCTGAATTAAAGCGTCAATCTAATGAATGGCATCACCAGTCGCGTGAAGGTTATGCTGATAGTGGCATACGACTACGAGGGTGTCATTTTTACGCATGCTGTGCCTAGGACGAACTGTCAACGTAGACTAGACACCGTAGACGTAGACTACATTGTGGATTTCTACAGCATCATCTGCGACCGGGTATACCGCGCAAACATCCACGTTTTGCGGGACAATCTCCCTATCATACTGCATGACAATGCTCGTTGTCAAGTTGCACAGCCTGTAAATGATATTCAGCGACGATGGTCTTGTGAGATGTTGGAGCATCCTTCGTACTCACCTGACATGAGTCCTTGTGACTACGACCTCTTTCCTAAAATGAAAGAATCCCTTCGAGGCATCAGATGCTCACTGCCGACTTTGCTGACTTGCCGTCTGTGATCCAAGCAGTAGCGTGCTCTATCGGTATCAACAAAAAACACCTGGCCTTCGGTATCCTACAGCTTCCTGACATCTGACAAAAGGTACAAGGCTTTGCTGGTGATTAAATTGAAGGAATGTCATGTCATTTTGCTTATACGATTATTAAAAAATGTTTTCCTGGTATGTTGTCACTACTTTTTTTAAATGTTTATTATAATACTAAACTTTGTTGTCATTTGGTGCAAACACACTTGTTTTTTGTAACATGCAATATGCACACTACAATGTTAAGCCCTCAAGCCGTTCAGCTGACATATTTTAATAATAAAATATTTAGCAGTGATATACTCATTCTTGTCTTTTAATAAACATATACTAAGCACGCTATTCAACGAATTTATTTATTTCACATACCTAGTTTTCTAGAAATGCGATTTATAATCAGGTAATACTACATGGCTGTTGAAATGAACAGAATACCAAAAAGTAAATAACTGGTTGACAGTACTTTCTAATCACTCAACTAACTCTGTAATTTTCTATCAATTAAAATTTCCTAAATAGGTGTATAGCTATATCTATGGGAATGGTTTACAAGAATTCGAGCATTTATGTTAAACCCTTATTATTTTTTTATAGAAAAATTTGAATAGAAAGTGATGAACGGTATATCGGAGAGAGTGGTGAAATGTGTATATAACGTAATACCTAAATTAATATAGGTGTTCATGGCAGTGTGTGGATGAAAGATAGCCCATATGTTTATAAGAGTTTAGGATGGTCGTGAAATGCTGGAAAACGAAAATACATGAAGGGTAATTTGTGTTTAAAGAAATGGCGGAGAAAATGAAAGGAGATGCAATAACGGGACGAATGTTTAATATTGTGTAGATATAATGGGAGATATAAAGACATTAGACCAATAGGAACGAAGACGAGATATTTGGCAAAAGACATGGATATGATATTAATCGCTAGATTTAGGTAGTGGGAATATGGAGAGAGGTAACAGGTTTTGGATGGGTGTAAATGAAAGGTTATGTAGGATATGTGGTATGGATGTAGAGTTCTGTGAACACTAGTCGAAGGGATGAGCAGGAATCGTTTGGATGTAGGAGGAGAAGGAAATGGTGCAGTATTAGGAAAGGTGTTTTGGAGAGGATGGAGAGGGGATAGGATTAATAAGAAAAATAGCAAAGGGACTAAAGGGAGTTTATGAAAAAAATTAATAAAGCTAGTTTCCTTTTCCTCTCTTTGAGGAAGTTATTAGGAATTTTGCTTTGGTTTATAATTATTTTTAATTACCTATATTTTGGGAATTGAGTTTTTTTATTTAGTTAAGTGAACAATGTAACAAAATTCTTTGAATAATATTTTGAAATTTATGGATATGTGGATAATGATATTTATATTACTGCAATTTTTGTTGAGATTTATATCACATGCGCCGAAATAAACAGTACCGAAATAATTAAACTTATTTTTGATTTTAAGTTACATAATTTAAAGTGTTTGAATCTGGGTTCCTTTTTTTCCTTTTTTAACAAAATAAGGGCCACTGACTT
This sequence comes from Adranes taylori, assembly GCA_009867245.2. NCBI lineage: Eukaryota > Metazoa > Arthropoda > Insecta > Coleoptera > Staphylinidae > Adranes > Adranes taylori. Next base: position 5,705 of record WYDF02062637.1, read on the forward strand.
CATACCCATATACAACACACTAAATGATAAGTTGGTCACTGTGGAGTAATTAGTCTTAATAAAACTAAAAAGCTACAAAGCTAAGTAATCAATAAAGTTATTTTATGCGAAGAGCCTTTAAAAGTGTCCAACATTATAACAGTCATAAAGAAAATGCACTTCTAAAGCTTTACACTCAGTGTCGTCGAAATGTCTCTACAACGACTTTTGAAATATCTAACAAAATATATCTGAATCTTTAAAGTTATTTAGGTGAATAACTGTCAACATTATTTGAAAATTTTTGAAATACGTTAGAACCAACAGAATCTAAGTTTTACCATCGAATTGCTATTTACAAATATTTTGCTGTGAAGAGACTGTAAAGAGCATCGCTCTCCTAAGTTACTCTATACTGATTATCTGCGACTTTTACTTTTAGAGGTACCTCAAATCACGCTACACACATGAACTCCGTATTTGTTCTCCGTAGAACTGAAGGAGGCAATTAAGGAAGAGGATATTGAGAAGGAGGATGTTTTAGATTTAAACATCCACACTTCAATTATAACATTTTCTACATTTCAATGTGGTTTTATTTTTATAGTCTTTGATTTACGTTTCAGATTAATGGCGAAGAGGAATGGGAGTACGAAGATATCGTTTTGGAACGTGGCGGTGGTGCAGGCCTTGGCTTCAGCATAGCCGGTGGTACGGACAATCCACATTTGGGCGACGATACCGCAATCTACATCACAAAACTTATACCGGGCGGTGCGGCCGCAAATGATGGCCGCCTTCAAGTTAATGATTCTATCGTACGTGTGAATGATGTTTCCGTTGTTGACGTACCACATGCGATCGCTGTTGACGCTTTGAAGAATGCTGGCAGCACTGTTAAATTGGTAAGTTTTATACCAAAATTTTTACTATTGAGTTTTATATGTTGTAGTCTTTCTTCATTTTGTTAGGTATAAATTTTTTACATTTTTGTATGAGCATAAAAATAAGCTCATCGCTAAATGCTCTAATTAATACGAGGGCTTATCCCTATGCTCCAGCTCTATGTTTTTCACAGTTAATCGAGTGACATATAGGTTATGTTTGCATAATATAAGTTTTATATCTCACAGCGTTTTCGTACTGCAGTTTAATTTGTATCAGTGTAGCGTGATATTTCAGGAAAATGGCGCGAGCCGGTTGAGCAGAGGGCGATGATAAAATAGTTACAGAAAAAAGAGATGACATCGATTCAAATTCACCAGAACAGTGTAGCAATTATACCAGAGTCTGATGTCCTTTATTCTGCTGCTAGTAAAAATCAGAATTCTGGATGGAGTCCCTGTAACGGTAACTACTGACAAATGCATTCAAAAAGTTTATGACATGGTGCTTCAACATCGACGAATACGCATCAGATAAATTTGTGAGGATACCAGCTACTGGTATCATATTCAACAAGTACTCAGTAAAGAATTGGATATGCTAAAGGTAAGCGCAAGGTGTGTCCGCGAATGTTGAGCAATGAGCACAAGACGAACCGAGTTTTGATTTGCAAACGTCTTTTGAACATGTGTCAAGCAAATAATGAAGACTTTCTTGAGCTTTATGTTAACATGGATGAAACCTGGGTTCATCATTATGAACCCGAGACTAAAGCCCAAAGAAAATATTGGAAACATAGCGATACTTCTCCACCATACAAATTCAGAGTGGTAGCATCAACCGGGAAGGCTATGATGTCTATATATATATATATATATATATATATATATATATATATTTGATGCTTAGAGAGTAATTCTTACCGATTACCTGTAAGTGAGAGAGACGAATACAGGCAACTATTGTGTATAACTGATTGCCAAATTGCGAGAGGTTTCAAAATAAAAACATCGTGGGAAGTTGAGCAGAGGTGTGCTGTTCTCTTGTGACAAAAAGGCCATCATTTACCAAGTAGGTTTCGAACTGCTAGAGCACCCAACTTATTCACCGGACTTGACCTCCAAAAATTACAGATTGTTCCCTAAATTAAAAGAGCACTTGCGTGGAAAGAAATTTTAAATCAACCAAGAAGTCATGTCTATTATAGCAGTGTGGTTTGCAGAGGCCAGACAATCTTTTTTCCAGGAGGCTATCGAAATGGTGGAGCATCACTGAGGTAAATATATTCATGTTATGGGAGATTATGTTGAAAAATGTACATATTTCTTTGATAAGTTGTTTATTGGAAAGGGGTCAAGGATGGAGCATATGGAGCAGCCCTCGTATATGTTAATCTGAAAATGTCCGTCAATCTACAAGATTGAAGTCTGTTTAAGATCTAAGTTAATTCTTCTAAAGTGTTAGTGTTAGGTGTAAAGGTGAAAATGAGATCTTAGCAACCGGATATTCTTCTTTTTCCAGGCTTTATCATTTTCCTTTTAGTCTATATTCCATATTTCTTTATGTTCTGTGATGCCCTGTCCCAAATATCCCACTCACAGGCGATGAACGGCGATAGGCGCGGGATTGGCATCGAGATATCAAGGGTGCTAGGCGGTTTTGAACTGAGAGTATTGGAAGATTAAGAGACAGCATCATTTCTGGAATCTTGGTCAGGCAAATACATTGGTTTACATTAGGTAAATATACATTAATTATTATATAGTTGACCTATATAGTTTTAAGTGGCCACCAATTGTTACATCCCGCCCAGAATGTATAAGGGGTTCTACCGGGATCTGAGGTTGGGGGTACTTAAAACTATAATAGAAGGTCACCTATATAATAATGTATATTTATCCTCCTAGTACCCTTGCTATCTCGATGCCAATCCCACGTCTAGCGCCGTTCGTGTCTCTCGCACGACTCCGCGCTAATTTCCTCTACCTGCGCTACTTACTAATCGTAATTACTATCTATCTCCTATAATCCATTCACTATCTATATTCCATACGCGACAATATATCTTATTATTGCAAATTTTTTAATAAGCGTAATTTTTTTTAATCTATAGATGTGTTATACTTTTTTTATGTAGTCCATAAGAAGGCGGAGAGCTCCAACAAGTATTCGGGTGTTAGATATCGAATTGGTGAAAGGAAACAAAGGCCTGGGTTTTAGTATAGCTGGTGGTATAGGTAATCAACATATTCCCGGCGATAATGGCATCTATGTAACGAAAGTAATGGATGGTGGTGCAGCTCAGGTCGATGGACGATTAGCAGTTGGTGATAAATTAGTGGGCATCAGGGATGCAGCGGTAAGTTGTATTTGTTATTGTAATTTTTTTCTAATTGTACCTTCCATTTGGTTTAAAAATCTAATCAAATTAGATAAATTGTGGTATCAATGCTTGAGAATTGTTTCTAAACGTTAGAAAAGGATTTAACTCCAAGAACTGCCACATAAAGCATTGCTACTTCTAGATAATTTCTGTGGAGACCTTAATCAGGACGAACTTTGTTCTATTGTTAAAATCATGTTTCATTGCACCGAGCGTCGCATCCATGGATCAAAATTTCATACAAATTGTCAAGATTCCATAGAAATGTCTTTTTCATTCGGTCGTAATCCAAGCAGAAAGCATCTTTGTATCTCTAATATCTAGTAATGTAAAATAAGTTTATAATCTTATTCATGCCTGAGAAAATTTATTTACTAGGACGTTGGTAACATTATGTTACATCAGTGTTTCTCAAACTTTCTTGCTTAACGACACACTAAAAATATCCGACAATTTTCACGACACATCAAAATATTTTGATCAACTTATTTTATTAAAATGTTAAAAGCTTATTAAAAGTTTCTATTTTGATGGCTGTGCTTGCTTAAGAAAACACATATTCCGTGGGGACTCTAAAGTCAACAAGCAAACCCGTAACTCATCATCAATTCTGAGGATTATCTCTCGCTTCTTGGACTTGATTTCAGTTAATACCGAAAAGCCAAATTTACAGAACTAAGAAGAGGAAGCAGAATTTGTCATCTCGTAATTTAATCAGCTGCTCCTCCTCTTCCTCCTGTTCGGTCGTCAAATTCACTTCTTCACTGATCGCAAACGAATTGATGACCCAAGCAAATTCGTCGATGTCAGATGATGGAAAATGATGTTGAAGAGACGATTGGAGTTCACTGAAAGTCTTCAAAATTTCATTGGCGATTTTCTTGTGAGATTCATTATCAGTTGAAAACAGTCTAATATTCCTTTCGATCTTTTGGTTTCGAAGGGAAGGACATTTGCTCATTAAATGACTTCAACTTCGATGAAGATGTGATGATATTCTGGTCCTTGAGACTCATGTTCAGTGAAATTAATTTATTGAATAAATCGGAGAGAAATTGAATTTTCAATCACCAGTTTTCGTCATGCAGTTGAAATCCAAAATCTTGATCCCCAATTTCAAGGAAAACAAGTTTGTTAAGGATCTACAAGTTTGTTAAGGACTTATCCTTTTGTACATCAGCGAACTTCCTTATGATAAAGGAAACACTTGTAATCGGAGTCCATTACGTCTCAAAGCTATACAAAGAGTCGTAACTGTAGTGGTCGAGACTGGATGAAGTTCACTATTTGAACAATTTGAGTCATGATAGAATGTAAATCTTTCGGTAATGATTAGGATGCAAGACTTCCTCTGCAATGTCCGTGGATTCATCAACTTGAAGTGCCCATAGTTTTTCCGCACATGTCTTGAAATGATGTTGTAAGTCTGATGAAATAATGTTTATGATTCTTTTCGAAATTGTGTCATTTGCCAAAGAGACTTTCTTCACTTTTGCGCCAGCATCAGATCCAAGCATAGTTTCGACAATAATAGCCAGTGACTGGTACGATTACTGATTCAGCCTCGGGGTGAGTTTTTGTGCGATTTACTGATAACTGAGCAACCTTATAATTAGCAATCAGTCCATTTTCAGGGAATTGCGTGAAACCGACAGGTGTTTCCGATTAGTTTTTGTCAACTCTAAGTTTTTCGAAGTATTCTGTTGCTTTGTGTTTCAATGCTGGATGATTTTTCTCGAAATGTCGCTTCAGTTTGTTTGGGACCAGAGATTCGTTCGACAAGGTTGAATTGCAAAGCAAACAAAAAGGAACATGAGAATCTTCAGATACTTTTGTTACGAAACCATATTCGATGTAGTCTTCCTTAAACGTCCGTTTGTTTCCTGGACTTTTTCTTTTTGAGTAGATTTTATTAAAAACTTGTCCATGGCTAAATTGAAAATTTCTTAAGAAGCATGAAATGTATGCAAATTGATTATACATTTATTTAAAAAAAAAATGTAAACGAAAACCAACTTGAATTTCAAAACTTGAATGTTATGTGTCTCGGCTTTAAAGTTTTTGTTGATTTATCATATAAGAACATTTTGTGTTGCTTTATTTTAAAATTTCATAATTTCAGAAGCCTAGCAATTTTAAATATTTTCCCAAAACTTACGACACAACTGGAAATCTCTCGCGACACATAGGTTGAGAAATACTGTGTTACATCATGGAGATTTCCGCAAACTATTCTTAAATAATCTTTCAAAACAAAAAAGAAACAAAAATCGGCTTGTTTCAATTAAAAAAATGTTGAGAACGGGAAGGAATTGAATGGGGAGTAGAGGAAACAGTAGGGTATGTATGGAATTAAAGAAAAAAGAAAGTGATGATTGTGAAGTTAAAAGAATTGAATTGGGAAGGAATGAATAGTATAAAAAGGTATCAGAGGTAGTACGGATGTTGCTTGAGATGAATATTAAAGAAAATATTTTATTAGTGAACTCTATGATTTGTTTTAGAAATTAAATTATCGGCCTGGTCACCTAGTATTCAGATCTCATTTATCCGAGAATGTCCAATTCTCATATAGGTCTCATTAGAGAGATTTTACTGTATTAAGAATCACATTTAGACATTTTTACAATAGAACAGAAAAGAAATACTGAAAAGAATGAATTTTCTCCATGTATATAACGAATTTAATTAAAATAAATAAAACTGAAAACATTTTTATTCTAAACAAGCAGAAAGGACTCAGGGCAATATTATATA
>WYDF02062648.1:0-11708 GCA_009867245.2 Adranes taylori
GTTGATAGGAGGTCAAAGTTAGAACGATATTTCTTTCGTTCTAGGTTGAACGGTTATACCGCCGTGGCTCGGTCGCCGGAGCGTCTTTAGTTTTACATCAGGGTGCACCGGATGACATAGTCATCACTCGAGCAGGCGAGGTTGGCGTTTGGGTTAGCTATATTGACCATGTCGTGCCATCACCCCTTACACCTCCTTGATTATTATAGTTCTATTATTATTATAGTTTATATTAGAATGTATGTAAATAAAATTGATCCTATCTTATCGTAATTAGTGTTGTTTAGTTTCTCTTGATTTGTGAATTTAATATTCATCTGCTATACCTGCTTCGAAAATCTTGTTCGTCTCGCAAATACTGTGTACCCTTTTTTCTATAAACATTTAAATAAAACTGACCGTCTCGCAACTGCTGTGTGTTTTCCTTCTCGTCTCGCAACTGCTGTACAACCTGAATATGAGTGCAAATATGATCTAATGATACCCTGTTTCTCAATGAAGTAATAGGTGAGCCTGTTAAATAATGGTTAACGATGATTCTATAAAATGCAAAACATTCTTAGCTACTGGACTTATTTCAGTGATCAACATTCAAATTGAATTAAGCAGTTTAATATATATATATATATATATATATATATATATATATGAGTTCATGTTCAAATACTTTTTATGATGGTATCAATAGTTAATGATGAAATTAAAAACTAACACTGCCACCATATTCCTGACATAATTACTAGCTCTAATTATCTTCTGTAATCGAAAGTGGTAAGTAATTTAAAGAGGCGGAAAACTAAAATAAAAAAGAAAAGACGTAAGGGAACATGGGAGCAGTGTTAGTTTTTATTTTCATCATTAACTAATGATACCATCATAAAAAGTAAGTTGGACATGAACTCATATATTAATCAAACTGTTTAATTCAATTTGAATGTTGATCATTAAAATAAGTCCAATAACTAAGAATTTTTGGCATTTTATAAAATCATCGTTAACTATTATTTAACTGCATTTAACTGAGTTATTTCATTCCGAAATAGGGTATCATCAGATCATGTTTGCACTTATATTCAACTAATAATGACTGAACGTATTCTTTCTGTTTATATTTCAAGTTCAATTTGTTTTATTTCTAAATTGTATTTCACAATTATGCAATTCTTTGATGTCAGTTTAATCAAACATCAGATAAGGATTGGTGATAACTGTGATTTATTACGGTATGTATGCAAAGTTTTTTTCAACCATAATGGGGTAAAACGATATTTCTGCACCAAAGAACAATTCATGGGTTCCGTTGATCAATATAGTAAATAAGTGGGAAAAAAAAGAAATTGATAAGGGCTGAATAAAATAAGGTCAACAGTTTCTTAATTTGCACTCTCTTAATTGTCTCAATTTAGAACAGATTTTATTAGTCCTTTCGAATTCAGTTTTAACAGATTTTATAAATCATAGTAACTGTAACACAGTTTAAAGTTAAACATAATTGTTGGTTTTTAGTCCTGAAGATAACCTTGAAGAGGGGTCTAAACGTCGACTGATGTAATCTAATCTAACTTAATAAACACAGAGTGTCCAAAATCCGAAGAGTTTTATTTCATTAGTAATTGAGTGTGTGCAAAAATTTAAGTATTTAGGGTATATGTTGAGTAGGACTGGAAGCGAATGTGAATATGTGAAATTGCTAGGGAAACAGGCAGAAATTCCGACAGAGGTCAAGGAATGTGTGGCAGAGACAATTTGGAGGATCGGCAAAAATGAGGTTAAGAATACTCAAAGTATAATACCGTATGAAGCAGAAGTTTGGGCGGTTAGAGAAAGAGGGGAGATAAAAAGGATGATAATAGGATATTTGAAGAGAATTTTGGAAGGGGACAAGTCTACCCCAAATGAGATTGTGTTACAGGAGTACAATGTGTTTAAGTTTTGGGTAAAGAGGATAAAGAAATTAGTCAAATATGAAAGGAAGATGATCGTAGGGTAAATGGAAAGAAGAGAGAATAGTGAAAAAAGTATATATATATATATATATATATATACGTGCTATGATGGATGTAAAAAAGAGTGAATCAGAGAAAGCAAGTTTATGAGAGGTGTGAATGGTCTATGAAGGAATGGTATGACAGAATGGTGAGAGGCGTGGATTATGAAATACAGGCGAAGAGAACTATGGAGTATGTTAAGATGTAGGAGAGGAGTGAGAGGATAAGTGAAAGCAGATTTTAAAGGAAGTATAATGAATTGGAGGTGGTCGGACTGAGGCTTGAATATTTGTAGTCAAATATAAGTATGAATGAAAAGAGGATGATTGCTAAGTTCAGGTGCGGAAGTATGGGAAGACGAAATAAATAGATTCTGGATGAAAGAGAGTGAAAAGTGTTCTAGGGTATGTGGAGGAATGGAAGAGACATGTGAGCACTGGGCAAATGAAAGTAATCTGTTTGTATGAACGGATGAACAAAGAGAGGAAGCGAGAAACCGGAGGGTTTGTATGGGACAGGGAGGGTCGGAGGAATCGAGAGCATGGAAAGGATAATGGAGGAGATAGACAGAAGAGCAAAATAAGGAAAATAAATAAAAAGGATAAGCTGCATATTATTTCATATGATTTCTTTTCACTTCTTTTCATTACACTGCAAAGGAAATTTGTTTATTAGTTTTTGCATGTGGTACAATTATTAGTTATTTTGTATTATATATATATATGAAACGAAATGATATGAAATGATATGCGGCTTATCATTTTAAATTTTTTACTTATTTTGCTTGTTCTGCCTCCATTATCCTCTCTATGCTCTTAATTCCCCTCCCTCCCTGCGCGGTACAAACCCTCCAGTTTCTCGCTTTCTCTCTTTGTTAGTCCATCCATACAAACACTTCATATTCATTCACCCAGTGCTCCCATGTTTCTTCCATTCCTCCACATACCCTACAACACCTTTCACTCTCTTTCAACCAGAATCTATTCCCTCTTTCCATACTCCCATACCTGAACCTAGCAATCATCCTATTTTCATTCATAACTTATATTTGACTCCAAATATTCCGGCCTCATTCGACCACCTCTAATTCCTTATACTTCCTATTAATTCTGCTTTCCCTTATCCTCTCACTCCTCTTTTGCATCTCTACTTCCTTCAACGTTCTCTCCACCTCTATTTCACAATCCATTCCTCCCACCATTCTATCATACCATTCCTTTATCGACCATCCACATCTCTCATACACTTTATTTCTATCATTCATCACCCACATATTCACTGTTTCTCCCTTTTCTACATCCTTCATAGCATATATGTATATACCTTTTTCACTATTCTCTCCATCTCCCCTTCCTTTCGTATTTGACTAATTTCTTTATCCCCTTTATCCAACACTTATACGCGTTGTACTCTTGTTACACAATCTCATTTGGGATAGACTTCTCCATTCCCAAAATTCTCTTCAAATATCTTATTATCAACCTTTCTATCTCCCCTCTTTCCCTAACCTCCCAAACTTCTGCTCCATACAATATTATACTTTCCACAGATACTTCAAGTATTCTTAACCTCAGTTTTACCGATTCTCCATATATTTTCTTCCACACATTCCCTAACCCCTCTGCCACTATTCCTGCCTTTTTTACTAGCAATTTCACATGTTCAAATTCGCTCCCAGTTCTACTCAGCATATACCCTAAATACTTTAACTTTTTCACACACTCAATTACCTTACTATTCATTTCAAATTCATCTTTCTTATTATCCCTTCCCGCACTCTTGCATATCAACAGTTTCATCTTTTCCACATTCACCTTCAACCCTCTTTTACACATATATCTATTCACACATTCTATTATCTCTTTCATTTCTACTCTACTACTCGCCATACACACAATATCATCCGTATAACCTAGTGTCCACACTCTCTCATTGCCTACCAGCACTGCTGCTGCCTCTCCATTTTTTAACACCCTCTCCAAATCCGAAACGTATATGTTAAATAAACTTGCACTCAGTGGTACCCTTGCCTTAGTCCCCTGTCTACTTTGAACCATTTCAACACACTATCCCCCACTCTCTTCACAATCTTATCCTATTACCCTCATACAATTATTTTACTTTTTCACGCATTGTCACCGATATCCCCACTTCATTCATCTTCATCCATAGTCTTCTATAGTCAAACGCAGATTTTAAATCAAAGAATGCCAGATACATCTTCCTACCTTCTCCCACTTCCTTATTTATTATACAGGTCAAGTGACTATATTCTCAGTTGTACCCTTACCCCTTACAAATCGTTTCTGCGTATTTGATAATACTCTCTTGTGTTCCATCTCTTTTTGGAACTTTCCATTCAACACCCTTGCGTTGTGTGAGCATTTCCAAACTCTGTTTAAAAATGAAGTAATAGATTCATATTATCAACAAAGAGCAAATTATCATTACAACAAATGTCTTTAAATAGCGGGTAGTTCAAGAGGTATGGAACCATTTTACCCATTATTATAAGGGATTATCAGCATCTTCTTTATTAGGAGCATCACTGTCACAATATTTTAAAAGACACGACTCACTCAGCCACTAGCCGACTGTTTGTTGAAATGAAAATAAATTCGTCTTATGAATTATTAATTTATTAATTTAGCTACCATAACACTTGTTTTATATGATATTGGAAATTGATGTTTTTAATTATTATAAATTCTTGTTATCGGCATCACAACACACTAAATGAGAAGTAGGTGAAATAAGGCATCATTGAGCAATTTCATAAATTTCAATATTAATTGCTTAAACTATGTTCCATGCAAATATCTAACAATTGTCAAAGTGCTGTTTTTATTTAATAGAAAATTAAATTTAAAAATAATGTATTTGTGTCAATAAAACTGGCCTACTCCATATCTGTTCATAACGCGTGAGTTCTGAAAGCTTGTCATGGTTTATGCATATTACTTAAACCAAGATGATCAAATAGAATTTTAGATAAGTTATAAAATCTTCTGATATTATAACTTTATTTTTATGTAAATATTATAGTAGTAATTTATTATTAGTTATAAGTACTCAAGAATACTCGCTACTTACTGTACTTAATGATATTTTTGTAACCCATAAAAATAAACGATATAGTTTTGTATAACTAGTTTTTTCTTTCTCAAAAACGTAGGTGGTTAAAACCCAAAAAATTCATAAAACATATACAGGGGAAAGTCGGGTAAGATGACGACAGTAAGTTTCATATTGTTTTTCTATATCCTTTGATGTTTTCTTTTGTTCATGGTAACTGTTTAATTTTTTACACAATATATACATATTTTTTACTTTCATAATTTCCAAATTACTCAAATATTATAAGCGAAAACTGCTAAGTTTAATATAATTCGCAACAGTACTACAAACTTCGCTTGAGATGTTCGCCATAACATTACTGATACTAAAAGGAGTATAAGCTCCTGAAGAATGTAAACTAGACACAAATAAAGAAATATTATTAGCATTAAGAGTGCATCCAAAAAAGATATGGTTGAGAATGAGATCACCAATCTCCCACATTCACATAGATCACTATTCTTGACATGTATTCTGAAAAGTTGAACTGGAAACCTCGCATGACCAGACCTTATTCTATTAATTAATAGTATCCGAATACGTACACTGAATATTGAAATCAGTAACCAAGAGCCTTTTTCGAATCTAAGATTGAATAGAATATATTGAAGATTTTGTCGAATAAATACGTCTTCGATTGATATTAAAACGAAATAGATTAATTAAATATGAAAGGTGAAAAGTGGTCCCAGTAAAATCAGAAAAATATAGTGAATCTATTGAGGTAGGAAATTATAAGAAACAATAAAACTGTAATAAACACCACTCAATTACTGCAATAGATAAATAATAAAAAGTATAGAGCTAAAGCACACTAATAATAATATTAAAGCAAGAAATTAGTTAATTAATTAATTAATTAAAAGCTCAATAGAGTGTACATATCGGAAAAAAATGTTCACGCTAGAAGAAAAACATGGACAAATATTTGTCAAAAGCAAGTAGCTCAGAGAGCATAGTGGAGAATTTTAGGAGCAACGAGGTAATAAATAGACTAGGGAATGATGCCAAACGAAAGAGAATCTAAGAAAACAAAGGTACAATAGAAGGAGAATGCTATAGAAACAAGGAGAATGCTATAGAAATAATGCGTTTGAAAAGGAATTACTTACGGATATAAGGGAGATAAAAGAAGAAATGAACTAGGGGAAAATAGAGAACGAAACATGGAAGAAAGAGATGGGAGAAAAGAAAAAGATGAAGGAAAGAGAAAGAGTGAAAAGAAAATAAATTTAAATGTCAGGATTAACGAAATGTAGAGAATGATGATAAAAAATCTAAATCAAGACTGGTTAAATTGGATAATTTGCAAGAAAAAAAGAAGTTATGGTGAGGCAAAACGTGTTGAAAGGAAGTCGGATATATACTGATCACAATATGACTAGTAAAGAAAGGGCTGTTCAGAATATATAAGGGAAGAGGCTATGAAAATGAAAAGAGGGAATGAAAGAATACTGCATTCAAAAAAGCATATATTTGAAGTGTTAAATGGATTTGGAATGAAGAGGAGGAGAATTTAGTTAGGAGAGAAAATATAAGGAATGATCGGGAAGGAGGTGATAGCAATGATGGAGAAAGAGCGGAAAATAAATATGGGCATTAAGCAACAAAGGGATGTGTATAACGGAATTGTATAGACGTGGTCTAAGTCATAATAAGGTTAAAGGAGATGAAGTTATAAACGAACGGGAATGTGATAATGTAGAGCATAATTGTATATTGAACGCATCTGAAAGAAGAAGACAGAAGCCTGAGAAGGAGCTAAAAGGCAGATGATGATTAAGGGGTTAAGTTGGAATGTGGTCGGAATAAAAGGTAAAATTAAAGATGTTCATTTAGAGTTCAATGAAGCCAGGGATATAAATGGATTTTCTGTGAAACTATCAGGTCCAGTAAAAAGGAAGGACAAGTGGGGGGATTATTATAGGGGTGAAAAAAGAGATTTATGAAGAGAAGATTAGTTTTAGAAATGGAATGGCTAAAGGAATATATTTAAGAATAAATGGAATAAGTTGTCTGTCTGGTAATAATAGTATATGTAAATTCTGGATTGGTTGAATTAAAAAAATTGTCCAGAAGTGTACCATTATATGAAGAAACGGACTGTTATGATATAAAGGGGAGTGTATATAAATGGAGATTGGTATGGGGAATTGACATAAAGGAGATATGGAGGAGGATCTATTATAGATTATGTGACGGTGAATAGTATATCAAAAGAAAGAATAGAATGGATGAAAGTTGGAGAGAGGATGGAATCGGATCATTTTCCGTTAGAAACAGGGTTATATTTTAATAAAGTATCGGATTCAGAAAATGCAATGAAGGAAATTTTAAAAAGGATAGGTTTATAGGTATGTGTGGGAAGTGAAAGAGAAAGAAAGAGTTAGGAAACTAATGGATGGGGTAGATTGGATTGTATTAATGGATTAGACAAGCTTGTTGGATTGGTGAAGACTATGTTATAGGCAGCAGAAAATTTTATTAGATACAAATATCTAATGATGTCAAAAGAATATTTGATGAAAAGTGTGAGACCAACAAAAAATAGCTAGAATGACGCTTCGGAAAGTGAGAGATGGGGAATTGCAATGGGAAGACTATATGAGGGCAAAAGTTGATATTAATAAGGAAATACGTGTATGCAAGGAAAGAAGAGAAGTGGAAGAGATCGGGAAGTGTTTGCAATAAAAACTGAGAGCGAATTATGAAGGCATTTGAGAAAAAGTGGAGGTGCAAGAAGAAAATGGATAAAGGAACAGATACAAGTGGAGATATAAGATATATAAATATGGAAGATGAGAAATTACAGGAGATCACTTTGAATAACGTGATAAGGGCAATTAATGGGAAGCGAATGGGAAGATCAGTAGGGAAAGCTGGCATACCTGCAGACATTTAAAAATGTTTGAATGTGAAAGGTATGAAAGCGTTAGTTAGAAGAATAAATTATGTATGGAGGGAGAATGTGTGGTATCGGATAAATGGAAAAAAGTTAAATGGAACCGGTGTATAAAAGGGGGGAAGTGAAGGAATCAGATAGCTATAAGGGGTGGCAATTATGAATGGGATGTATTGAATATTCGCAAAGATAATAAATGAAAGACTGGAACATACTGTTGGAACATAAGTTGGAACATTAGTTGGAAAAGAACATACTGTCAGATAAACATACGGGATTTAGAAGAGTCATGAGTACGACGAATAAGATAGTCACATTAAATTATGTCATAAATCAGAGGATAGGTGAAGGAAAGAAATTATATCTGTTGTTTCTGGATCTAAAATCGCCATTTAATAAAGTGACAAAGGAAATACTAAAGGTGAGAATGGAAAATGTAGGCATTAAAAAAATATATGTCTGATTATAAAGAGTATGTGTGATGGGAGTATTGTATAGGCAAGAGTGGAAGAAAGTGTATCAGAATAGTTTAGTGTGGTAAGAGGAGTAAGACAGGACTGCCCTATGAGTGCGACATTGTTTAATATATATCTTTCCGATTTGGAAGCAATACTACAAGATGGCCAATCAGGTGGTGTAATGATTGGAAAAAAGAGTATATGGTCGCTTACTTACGCAAATGGCATAATGTGTATGGCGGAAGAAAGAGGAGAGATAAACGATTTATAAAACAGCGTGAAGGGATATATGAAAAAACGGGGATTGGAAATAGATGTGGAAGACTGTAATTATTGTATGCAAAAAGTGTGGAACAGATAGCAGAAAGGATGTATTTGAATTAGAATTTTTTCAACAAATCTAATTTTATGTGTAATGGCGGTAGAAATATCTTATCAGGTTCCAATAGTGACTTATGAAATATATTTCGATTTTTTTTTATATTTTTATTTATTTTTTATTTTTTGTTTTTTTATATAATATAGGCGTAGGAATCATTTAAGGGAAAGAGGAATTGATTCTAGGATGCATACGACATCCTCGGGGGGTCCTGCATTGAAGAAAGAGGATGAAGAAAGAGTCTGCGTGACAGTTTGCTACGCTGTTGACTGGCTTTACAATCAGAACGAAAAGTTTGCTGGGCTATCGGGTTCTTTTCTGCATCATGTCGAGTCGGATATTTAGACTGGAGCGATTTAAAACGATTTATGCTAGGTTCTGCAGAGCAATGTCCATATAGAAGTGAACTTGGAAATCGAAAGTGCAACCTCTGGATTTTTCGAAGTATTTTTCGTTGACAGGTTGTGCGTCTGTGCGCTTGCGCGTTTGAAAGTGTGGAGTATAGAACAGCTCTGCAGTCTATCAGTGGCCTAAGTTTTGTAAGTGTAATGCAGAGTTTTAGGATGACAGCCGCTAAAGCGTCCTTTGAATGTGACGATCAGGTTCACGCGTTTGCGTACTCTCGAAAGAGTATTGTTTAGATCAGAATTCCAGTTAAAAGTTCTGTTACACGTGACACCGATATAGCAGATTTCGTCTTTTAACGAAATGCGTTCGTTCCAGAGTCGGAGTTGGATGTGGGCATGATTTTGATGTTTCTTTTTGACATGGTTGGTATGCTGAATGAAGATTACTTGGGTTTTACTCGGATTAGTGGTGAAGCGACATTTTGCGCCCATTTTGAGAAATTGTCTAAAAATAACTTATCCTGCTAAACTAAATACATCGGAACTGGAACTTATCGAGGCAATCCGGCTCTAAAAATAAGAAGCATGTTGAAATCAACAAAAATTGTTACAAATAATTTTTAATTATACAGGGTTGTATTTAAAACACAATTTTGAAACGATTCGATTAAAAAAATCCAGGTCCGTATTTAAATAAATAATGGAGGAGTCTACGCAATTATGAAACATTGAATTATTATGCAACAAAAAAATAAATTTTAAGTTTTTTTTTTATATTATCGGAAATGGTGGAGTAAATTTTACAAAATTACAAAGGCGTCAAATCGCTGATGTTTGTCGCTGGACTTTCTGCTGGCGATGCTCTCGCTCTCGGCTATTGCTTCTTATTCAGGAACCTAAATCAGGAAAACTAACTAAATCCTATTAAAATCTCGGTATTTATAAACGAAAGCCAACACACAACTTTGGCTCTGTGTCTAGTATATAGCCTGGTCATTGTATAGCCAACCACTCATTACTTGTTATCCGATACGGTCTCCCCTTATTTCAGTGTAGCAACAACAGTTTACGCACAACCTCACGGTGGTGTACACTGTGTGTGCAACAGATTGTAATTATTTTAAATACAACAAAGTCAATATTTTAAATACAACTTTGAAAGTTGAATTTTATATTCGTTTTTAATTAACTACATTGTTTCTTATTTAAAAGTTTCTGTAGCTACTGTATTTTAGAAGATAGCACTATTGTAGCACACCTGTATACCAAACTGATCAAATATTTCTTCTTATTACTTGATTTGTTACATATAAAGTGCTTTTATTTGCTTGATCTAATCTATAATATTGAAAGTCTACATAAAAAAAAGTATAACATATTAAAAAGTAAAAAATTATTTAAAAACATTAAATTCAACTGACGTAAAAAAATTTATATATATATTTATATAATCAAATTACATAACATCTATAAAAATCATGTTACATGCTATAAAAGAAGAAATCGAAGCAATAGTCATCCTGAATTGCACCAGAGAGACAAAATGTACGCAATGCGTTTCGAACGACATCATTAACTGAGGGTAATGTCTGGTTTTGTATAGTTATAATACCCATTCTTCGGCTTTGTTGGGATGTTGACGATGAGCCATCGATGTTGTCCATTGCATTCTTGCCTGCCGAACGTAGCTCGGCCAAGAGTTCGCCAAAAAACGCGTGACAAGGTGTCTTCGTCTCCATATGAACGCCTTCATTGTCTACGTTTACAACACCTGTCGGCAAAGCACGAAATGTGCCAATATTGACCTTAACGAAAGCTGATATACGCCGATTCTCTTCATCCAAATCCGCATATGGGCCTGCTGAAGAAATTACAATTTTTAACACAAAATTATGTAAATATGTGACATATTGTTAGATAAAAAGCCGTTTTTATATTAAGCAATCCAGCTAATATTTTACAAATGACCCGTTACCATTTACAATAATTTATATGTATTTTTTACCAGACTTAATTTAGAACTAAAGGACTAAATATTGATGTTCACCTACGATTCAATCTATGTTAATTAATTCAATTGACTGAAGTAATTTGTAAGCAAAAGTTCTCCTTTGAAAAACAGATTGTACCTGCATCAAAAGATATAACTTGCAATAGTATTGTAATCTAATATATTGTAAGTTATTTAAATATATGTATTTACTTTCAAACATATTGTTGATTTCTTTATGTTCACCTACCAATTCTGGGGCTATAAGTCAAAAGCACATATCTCAGTTTTTGTTACTTTTCAGGAACGGGATAAAACTGAACTAAATCTTATGCTTACATAATATTATGACACTTGTATTATTGTCCTATCCAATGCTTATTCCTCTCCCTAAGAAAGGCAGTGGCCAAAAATTAGAATCGCAACACTTATGTAGACCTATTTGACGGGAAGGTTTGGTATCTTTTACTGGCATGCTATTTAAACTAAATTGGGATTTTATTGAAAATCCTACTTTAGCCATATCG
>WYDF02062659.1:0-11707 GCA_009867245.2 Adranes taylori
CCGGGAGTGTACTCAACAAATTCCTAAAGTTTCATGTCGATCGGATGGATGGTGTAGTCAGGCATAAAGGACATACACACAAACATACATTGATTTATAAATATATGGATAGATTGGAAATGACTTCTTCTTCTTCAACAAGTTTTGGTTTTGTATTTTCATGCTCAACCATTATTATTCCAAAAATTGCAAATGTCAATATGCGACTAAAAAGGAAGAATAAATGTTATTTTGATTTCCTAAGGGAAAAATATAACAGTTTGATAAACAGCTATTAAGTATAACTATCATCAAAAGTTTATACCATAAAATTATTTTATTACAATAGTTTACAAAAACGCAAAAATGTGGTATCGGAATGTAAATTAAAAATTGATTATAGAACAAACAATGCCTTCTTCCAAAATCGAACGTTCGATAGATCACCACTATACGATTGAGCCATATGAAAACTATAAGTTTATTCTTTGCACTATTGTAAAACGCAATACAACTTTTGCCTCTTTTTTGCATATTAGCTAAAGAGTAGACTAGTCGTTCCATTATACACCTACGTTTTTAATTTGTGCTTTACTGATAAATATAAAAGTGTCAGATTTTTATGAATTTATATTTTCAACGTACTTGTCAAATGTAACGTATCCGTTACAAATGTAACTGATACCCTAGTAGGACACAAAACATAAAAGTTATGTTAAAT
The DNA here is from genome assembly GCA_009867245.2 of Adranes taylori. Taxonomy (NCBI): domain Eukaryota; kingdom Metazoa; phylum Arthropoda; class Insecta; order Coleoptera; family Staphylinidae; genus Adranes; species Adranes taylori. The sequence continues at coordinate 701 of WYDF02062659.1, forward strand.
AGATTAAAATGGGTAAATATAGATGATTTGACAGAAATAAACACATTAATTTTAATTCACAAAATAAAATTGAAATTTGTCCCAGATTATTTACACAACCAATAAAAACATTTTGAGGAGACTCACGATTACGATACAAGAAAAAACAATAATTTCATTCTAGATCATAAGACAGCTCAAAATTCAATTTTCTTTAAGGCAATATAAACAATTAAATAATCAAATAAAAGACCAAATAAGTATAGTCCTTTAGGTATAAGATTAGTCATATTTACGTAATCAATATTTACAACTTTAGATAAGATAACCTATGTAAATCCTAAATGTTTATTTTTTATTGTTTATATTTTTATATATAATATTTATTCTTATATATTATAGTGATATACTAAAACAATAGTAGAGTTGAGATGGTCTCTCTTAAATATTAAAACTCATTAATATGATAGATAGTTGGTATCAGTATAGCCTAAGATTAGTATAGATACAAATTGTAAGTTTAAGTAATTATAAGTTTATCGTTTTATGTATTGTACGTTAATGTAGCAATATGCGAAATAAAATTATCTTATCTAACCTACTGCCAGATGTTATTTGCACATGCGCATTTTAATGATAGCAAACTGTCGCAAATCGGTTTATACTTGACAAGCTAACCTCAAAAGAACTACAACTGTCAACAGTAAACAATCATGGCCGATTGACAACCAACTGACTAAATAGAAAGTTGTGATATTTTTACTAAATTTTTATGAAGTAACCAATGCTAGTGAAAATTTACAATCGCAATGTCTACGGAAAGCGAAGACATGGATATCCAACAAGAATTGCGCAACATCCAGAACGTTATAAGCCTGACACGAGTAAACATAGACGATTTAAATGCCAAATTTGCAGACTTCCAACATCCGCCGCTCATGTATTTGAAAGAATACGACGATTTAACATCCAAATTGCACGAGTTAGAAGCTGAAGAACAACGGCTACAGGATCAGCTAAATAACGGGCGTGAAAGTCCCGATCATAGTGAATTTTATCAAGCGAAGTACGAATATCAAACGATGGTACAACCGATAAAATATGATACATTAACTAGGCCTAAGTTTCTGCGTGCACATTTACCGAATCAACAACGTACCAGTGTTCCAGTTCGCGAGGGTCAAACTCTTCGCGAAGCTCTAGCTAAAGCCATGAAACTGCGAAATATTACTTGTGAAATGTGTTGTGTTTATGTGGGTGGTACTGATATCCCATTAAATTGGGATATCGATTTACGAACGTTGGATTGTGACGAGATAACTGTGAAAATTATTGATAAGTTTCCAATACCTACGAGTATTTCGCATAATTTTGTGCGTAAAACATTTTTTTCGCTCGTATTCTGTGATTGTTGTCGAAGGCTGCTGTTTCAGGGATTTCATTGCAGGACCTGCGGATACAAGTTTCATCAGAGATGCGCTGGAGGTGTACCTGCTTTATGCCATCAGGTATATAATTTTATACCTGTTTTTGTTTCGTACACGGAATATTTTCAATTTTGCTTTTATTTGGTTAATGTTTAACCTTAATCAGAAGATACTTTTCAGAAATGTTTTCTTGAGATGTAAAATTACTGGAAACAAAATATAAAATATTTTGTACATTTTTTTTTGTTATAATTGTAGTAAATATTAAAACCTTTGTTCTGTGATTCTGGAGAGTGATCATTTTATTATTCAATTAGTTGAGGGATCTAAGAGTTGTTATTTTTATTTCAGTATTGTATTTTCATTTTTTCTGTTGTATATAGGAACGGATGACGAACGAATATTTTAAAGCTCTCTTGGCCCAGCCGGCTGATTCAAGTGCGGGAATATTATATCCAGGCCAAGGTTTACTCAATCTACCCGCGCACAGGCAATCAACGGCTAGTGGTTCCGGAAGCGTTGTAGCGGGTGCTGGAGGTCGACATCCTCGCGCTCTTGCCCATCATGATCGTTCCAGTTCAGCACCGAATGTCTGCATCAATAGTATTATTATTAAGGTATTGGAAGGTTTTTGTTTAAAAAAACATATGTTTCGATGTATTACAAGATATATTTCTATGTATTTTATTTACGAATACACGGAATTTATTTTCTTACGCAGCACAGTTTAAGTCAACAGGCGTTGGTAGTAGTTTCTGACTAATTTCTTCCTATGTCGCTCCTATATATTCCTAAAATTCGTGGATGTGATCGCCACAACATCTTTCATATACAGGAAGTCATACGTTTTATTATATTTTGCATAAAACGAAAGTAACCTTTTAGTTTTAACTGTCACCTTATAACTCGTCTATTAAATTCAATTAGCACAATAGTTGTTTATGCGTTGCTGTGCGCTTTCCCGCGGCCTACGACTTTTGACTCACGTATTTGCCTACGCAACAATTCGCCAGCACATGAGTCCCTTGGTCCCCATATTTGCTCCGTTGCCCGCTTTGCCGACTTTTGGGAAATTTATAACAGGGTAGTCTGGCGTGTGAAGGCTTTAACTTTTGAATTCACCAACCAATAAATCCCCAGGTTCTCATATTTACCTACGCGACGGATAGTCAAAATGTATGAAACCTGTCGATTTACAATTATTTTTTCCTATCTTTCATAGTTTGTGAAATATATCTAAAATTTTAGTGATATGAATACAAGAGACGTACTAAGGTGAAATAGAAAAAAATCTCCAAACATGAATCACTTATCTTCCATATATCTATACGTATTACATATGTATATGGTATATGAAAGATAATTAGCTGTTGTTCAAGGAGAGTTACGAATTTATGTATAAATCGAGCTCTCTTCTGGAACATTACTAGTCTTTCGCGCATGCTGCATCGAGCTATTTTTTGGACCATCTTAGAAAAATGTTCTCCTATTTTTGACATGTAACAGTAGAATGTTTTTGTATCAGTTGTTTTTTTTTCAGCGCATGAAAACTACACACATGCCCGTGTTTTAAAATATTTCTGTGATCGATATTTCTGACTATTTTCCAATCTACTGTTTAGGCACGTTATATTTTCATTTAACTCTACGGATTCGAAGGATTCATTTAAATTTAGCACATGTTGATAATAGTTTTTCGTGATGAAATAAATCCTGTACTTCTACAACATATAACGTAAATAAAAACTTAAAATTAAAAACACGTACAATTTGTTGTATTTCGAAAATTAGTGAAACTTTCTTTTAATAAAACGGTAACATGTCATTCACAACCCTTTGATTGTAACACATTCAAATTAGCTACAAAGACTTAAATCTACATTGGAACACACCTGTGACAAATCACAAACACTCCTCTATTCCAAGATTACATTTTTTGTTTTATTTATTTATTTTTTTAATAAATATTACGTAGCTGAATTTTTTGAATTGTGTACTAAATTTTTGCAGGGCAGTGCAATTGTAGTGGTCGACCAAGAGTGTAATACTAGTTTGGGAGTAGGACCTTTAGGCATTGGTATTGGTTCGTCGGCATTGGGTGGGCCTCGATCTCTACCACTAAATAGATCCGTCGTTGGAGTAAGTGCTCAGGCGTTGGGAGATAGCATTGGTACTAGTATGGGTATTATATGTACATCGGAACCATCACAACATGCTCGTAGTACTCAACCATCACCCACAAGTAATTTTTTATCTGTTATTTGTTATTTATTTATACGACTGTATCTACTTTTTATTTAATAGATTTAATTTTTATATGATTACCTTCTCATCACCTGGGTGAATTAGCGCTCCCGTTTCATAAATGTTGAAATAAAATTTTATTAAACTTACACAGTGATATACTGGAATATTTTTGGACTAACTTAAAATAAGGTGTTTACAGATGGGTGGTTGGGAGGAATAACTCAAGTAGAATTAAAAGATCGAGTTTAAGATAAATGTGGCAAACTGCAGATTCTACTTTTTTTAAATTTGATCAAAAATGTAAAAACTAAAATGAGCAAAGTCCGTTGATTCACCTCTGATTCAGTTTTGAGATTATTCTTTGTTTATAATCAATTTCTACATAATATAAAATATGCTTGTTGGTAATTAGTTTTGAAATATAAGTTTCTTCATTTCAAGATTATTAACTTTATGTTTTGTTAAGGCTGAGTCTTGTGGAAGCTAGTATAGTTATTTTTAAAGGCTTTGAACACTGATAAACATAAGAGAGTTTATAGACAACTATAATGTCAGCCACTTTAAATATATTGTACCTAACATAACACAGCCACGGTTGAAATTAATACTCTCCGAGGTATTTTGCATATTCTTTGTTACATGATTTCTTGAAACGCACGTGCATGTTTCCAATTGAAATACCTCAAAAGTCAATACGTTGCGGTTATTTACGTTGTTGTTTGCTTTACAATTCTTAGAATAACTTTCGCATATGAAATAAATTTATCAACATATTTCAAATAGTTAGATAACTTAAGTTAATACTTTAAATAGCTGACTGTACATGTAGTATCTGTAACGTTCTTTTTACAGGTTCTTTACAACCGCGAAGGCCACGTGCCAAGTCCGCAGACGAGAGCAAACCACTATTGGGTCCGCGCGAAAGTATAGAAGACTGGGAGATACCTGCTGATGAGATTCTAGTAGGACCACGTGTGGGTTCTGGCAGTTTTGGAACGGTGTACAAAGCTCACTGGCATGGGCCAGTCGCTGTTAAAACATTGAATGTCAAAATACCCACATCGGCACAATTGCAAGCTTTCAAAAACGAAGTCGCTGTATTGCGCAAAACCAGACATGTGAATATTCTTCTATTTATGGGATGTGTAACAAAACCGACGCTTGCAATTGTGACTCAATGGTGTGAGGGATCGAGTCTGTACAAACATATTCATGTATTCGAGAATAAATTCGAGATGATCACGCTGATCGAAATTGCTAGACAAACCGCACAAGGCATGGATTATCTGCATGCGAAGAATATCATTCATCGCGATTTGAAATCGAATAATATTTTTCTTCATGACGATTTAACGGTGAAAATTGGAGATTTTGGCCTAGCAACGGCGAAAACACGTTGGTCTGGATCGCAACAGTTCCATCAACCGACTGGTTCGATTCTCTGGATGGCACCGGAAGTCATACGAATGCAGGAAGATAGTCCATACAGTACGCAGTCTGATGTCTATGCATTTGGAATCGTTATGTTTGAATTATTGGCTATGCAATTGCCTTATAGTCACATCAATAATAAAGATCAGGTACTTGCTAATCACAATAATTATTTATTATTATAAACAAGTTGTATTTTATTTTGTAATAATTATGATTACATTATGTTTTCGTATGTTTCTAGTGCACTTTTTATTTAATGTTAAAATTTTAAGACTATCTATGTAATTGTGACAATATATTCTTATACAACTGTTTATTTTTATTTCAGATACTTTTCATGGTAGGTAGAGGCTATTTAAAACCCGATCTAATTAAACTTCGTTCAGATACACCTAAAACGCTACGTCGTCTAACGCGTGACTGCATCAAATTCGACCGAATCGAACGCATGGAATTTCGTCAGATCCATGCCGATCTCGAGGGCTTATTGCGCAGCCTACCAAAAATCCATCGATCTGCTTCAGAACCGAACATGAATCGCACGCAACTCCAATCCGATGATTTTGTTTACGCTTGTGCAAGTCCCAAGACTCCGGTGAGTTTTGGTCCGGCTAGTAATTTCCTGTTTTATTCGGGCGGTACTCAGAATATCTAAGATCTCTGGATTTAAAAGAAAATTCAATAAATGAAAATTTATTTCATTTATTGAGTAAATTTGTCTCCAAGATACTGGTACATATCATTATTTTTTTTAGAAGAAAATGTTTTGTACCGTTGGATTGAACACGGAACGATGTTGTTATGCAACAACTTAGATGTTCTGCTTAAGCTAGTGGCCTTGTTAAATAATATTTGGAATGAATATTTAATTGTTTCTATCGTTAGTAGTGATAGTTTTTACCTTTTCCATCTAGTTAATCATTGATTATTTTTTTGGTATCCTGGAAGACGATGGCAAGCATCTTTCTAGGTGACAAAACAGTCTTCGACTTCTTTAGCGCGCCTTTACCACCTTTTGTCCATTCCTATGACATATTCTTGGTCTCTGGTGTGTAATGCTGGAAGTACGGCTTACAGGCACTAATCAACGCAAAAATCCCGAGGAATACATATCCAAACACTGCTTCGGAAGATTCCTACGTGCGCATTTTTGGCCAGTGGTCTATAAACGCTGCACCCTTTCACATGGTCTCTACTTTTTCAATCATTTCCTCTGTGGTGACTTTTATTGCGTGTCCGGGCGCTGTTCGTGTTCGGTGCGAACTCGTTACAGCTCATTTATTAAGAAGAAATTGTTTTTGCCTTCTGCGTTAGACAACATTTTAAATAATTCAATTAAAAATAGGTATTGCACTTTTTCCTGAGGGCAAGGTCTCTCGTCCTATAAGATATGGTAGTAGGGGGCGTAAGAAGTACAAGTCATGGGACCTAGGTTGTCACTATGAAGGATCGCCTTCGTTTGTTATTAACTTTTGTGGAAAAGCCTCTCCCGCCCTTGGTGTGTTATCAAAGAGTAAAACAAAATATGTATAAGGGCGTTTAAATAGAAAAACGCAATAACGCTTTTTTCATAAATATAACTTGACTATCTAATTACAGTATACATTACAGTAAGTAATCTAGATGTCGGAAATGTATTAAGTTAAAGATGAAGAGGGTAAAATTTGTACAGATGATTCGCAAGTAGTGAACATGAAAATAAATATGTTTGAATGGTATAAGATGAAGCAAAATAGTTATGTATATTATAAGTGTTGTTCTCGTTGATTCTCATTTTAAAGAACCCAAATATTATATATTTAATTAATCATTTCCGTATAGTTTTTAATGCGTGTTCATTTTTTTTTTTATTTACTAAAATACTCGATTGCTCAATTGCTCTCGGGTGCCCGATTGCTCAAACGAGAGGTTATTCGAGTAATTGCTAATTGGAATAACCAACATCCCTCTTGATTATTAAACTACAAATTCTAGTGTTTATGCGTATGCGAACAAACACATTGTCGACTGGGAGAACACTATTTGCAATTTTATTGGTAGAGACGGAACGATGTACTTTGGCTTTAGCTTGGCAATTACTATTTGCTTGCATTAAGTAGAGTAATTTTTGAAATCAAGCCAGTATTCGATTTTTCGGGAATTTATTCGACATTTATTTGACAAACGAGCCGTCAACAAAGGAGTGGAAGAAACAAACAAAATTATCCGTATTTTCGAATTAAAAACACCCTTTTATCCTTAACGTTGGCTGAGACTAAACATTTTTCTTATATATTTGGTTGCTAGATTGAATTTATTTACATTTAACTATACCTAAATTGATTTTCTAACACCGAAGGGATCAAAATAAACATTAAATTGTTCTTTAAACTTAATATAATACCATCTTCTAAGAAAATTAGAAAAAATAAATTAAATTGAAAATCATCTCAATTTAAAATTAAAAATTAACAGTTAAGAGTGATTCGGAAATTAATTAATTTTTCAATTATAATTTGCTTTTATTTTTACTTGGACATTTATTATCTTTGGATTATTTACACAAGAATGCTGTTTTATCCTTTTTGAAAATTAATTTAAGTACAGTTTAGTGCAAAATACAGCAACAAAATTTATTAGAAAATTTTTGATTTTTGAAATTTATTAGAATAAAGTTTAAAAGTAATTAAATATATAATATTTACTAAAAAAAAGGTTGCCATGAAGTTTGACCGAAAATTCAAAACATTGTTGTCTGTGCTGTTATATAATAATATTCTGTCAATATTAAATTATTAAAAAGTATCTTCAAGATCGTATATAAATTAAAAACTATTATTGATTCTTTATAATTTAGGTTACCGTTTAATTTTTAATTTATTTTTTAATATTACTATTCAAGTATTAATTGTATTTATATTATATTTTTTAAAGTATTAATAATGCAATTAAACAAAAGAGATGTACCTAGATTTTTGAAATAGCCATTAATATACCATATTATTGGTGTTTTATTTGTCTAACTTTTCACCTAGTAAGTTTTATGGTTGTGATAAGTTTCAAAGTATCAAATTTTACGTTGATAATTAAACTGTGTACGTGTAATTTAATGATTTTAAAATTATTTGTTTTTAATGTATTAAAAATGCTGTATGTTATGTTTTAAAGTAGGTGACGTTATTTTATATCAAAAATTGTTTTGTTTGTACAAAAAATCAAGATTAAAATAGTTTTAATCAATGGAAGATGTTTATTTATCATTTAAAACTCAATGCCTTGATTGAAATGCAGCTCTGTTTGAATGCAATTACATTCAAAACTCCCCACCGAACCACGATACCACCTCCCAAATATTTTTTTCTGCGTACGCCATTGGTGGTTAGTGATGATTGAGAACTTTAGGTATTTCCTTGAGCTGCATTCTCGAATTTCGTTACGATAATGACATTTCGCATACGTCTGTAATTCTCGATTGCCTAGTATTCCACATGTAACTAGTACTAGTGCGAATTTTGATTTAATGTAAATTTTATAAGATCAAAATGTGCAATTTAGAAGAAACAGTACATCTAAATATGTTAGCAGTCCAAGAAGAAACTGAATTACGTACGGGAGTCTCTATAAGGCCGCTTCGCGTTTCTATAAATTCATGGTAAAAATGTATATCAACAAAAGAAATGTTAACAAGACCAGCATTATCATTAGATTTTTTACCACTCATATCCTCGGCACTTGCAATGGTTGCTACTGCTGATTGATTCATTTACATAAATACATAAAATTCTATTTACGCAAGTTTTTCCAATCAAAGCCAACACAGTATCTGCAGTGGGATCTTGATTAAAGAAGGTTGATGGGGCAACCCTGGTTTTAGTAAAATCGTATTTTCTACGACATTCTTTAGCTTTTACCTTAGATCTAATATCTTGCCATATCTTAAAATTGTATGTATTTTTAGCACACATTTTTCCTAAAACATAGAATTAAATAAATACTTTCTTTTCTTCAATGACGCCAATCTTTTAACAGCTCCTGATTTCGAATTCAACATATTTGATATTCTTTCTGAGCATCTTTTAAATTAAAAGTGTTTGTAAACTTGCCAGTAGTTAAATGGGCTAATATTTGTCTTAATTCGTGTTTTTGTACCTGAGACACATACACGTTTCGTATGCTACTAATACTGGATACAAACCGATTAGAATATCTTAACGAGTTTAAAAAGTACAAGAACGATTAACAAATATAAAACGCAAAAAAATATCTGATAAATAACCTAACCTATTTAACAAAAAAACATCTAACATTTGCTGTTTCTGATTGGCTCGTTAAGAAAATGTCAGAAATATAACTTTTAAAGGCGAAATCTAGTACGTATTGAGGTTAGGTATGACGTGCCAATCGGTTAGGTATGACGTGCTAATCATGTTATCTAGTCATGCCGTGTAGCAATCAAGAATAGCTCTGTTGAGAACTAGCATGCGACAATTGTCGTATTCGATAATTGCCGAACATTTTCGAGAATACAGCTTCTGATTGATTAGTGATACTAAGTTGTAAATAGGTCGATGTACGTACATAATCGAATCCCCATCGATAGCCTTAGAATCGAAAATTTCAAATAAAGAAATCGTGGCTCTTGTCTTCTGGAGTATCTTGGAGTATCTGGAGTATCTTGTCAATGAAAATGAGTAGATACACTGAAATATCTTATCAATTCTCTATTACATTATGAAAGCGGTAAATCCGAAATGAAAATTCAAATCATTTTTGAAAGTAATGTTTTAGCAATGATTCTTAAAACTAAAAGAGAAATTGTAACATAATAAATGCAATATTATTTTTTTAATCGATTTATTCTAGTATTTTAACTTCATAAGCATATAAATTACGTGCGACTAGCAATATTATCTTGAAGGTGCAATAATTTACAAAACAATTAATTTTTCATAAATATATGTAGTTTGCAGTATTTATATAAGAGAATTAATATCTTGCCGACGCCGCGAGCGAGTGGTTAATGACTACCATTGCAAAGGTCCTGGGCATGTGGCGCCCGCAGAATTTTTTTCATGGAGGGTTTCACGGCGGGGCGGAAAATGAAACAAAATGTTTTGATACAACTTTATATATTCACACAATCATTATCTAATCTGGCTTTTCCAGGGTGGTGTAGATAAGCGCCCTCCTTACTCAGCTCACACTTTTAATTTTTGAATTAATGCTTTTAATGTCGCAAAAGGTACACATGCATTCTTTTTAATATTTTAGATTTGAGTTGCTAACGTATTTGCAAGGTGCGTATACACTTGCATTGTTTTTAAATATTTTTGAAACTAAATAATATTTTTTTATTTAACTAAATATAAATAAATCTCTATTTGCAATAAAACCAGATGCTTTTTTTACCAGACAAATATCCTCAGTACAACTTCTCATCCGATTTTAGTCAAGTAAAGTCTATGTATTTATCATAGGTATATAAATGAAACTAACGATTTAAATAAATTACATTTATTTTACATAATATAATAGATTAGAATAAATGTTTACAATGTTTAATATACGTAATACATTTAAACAAATCTAAAGAAATAGATATAAACAAATAATGGGCAGTAAGAATAAAATAAACAATATAAAAAATGGCACAAATAGTTCATAATAATACAATCAATATATTTACAACAAATAGATAAATAATAATGAATGAACATGTAGAACCAAAAAATCAAAATTAAAATTAGATATGAACATAAGCAATGAAATATAATAAATAATTTAATAATAATCAAGTATACAAAATAGTCAATTAAATATGAAAACGGTGTAATACACAATTATTTATGGACTAGCTGCCCCGACAGACGTTGTTCTGCCCTATTTTCTCTAAAACAACACAACATTGATTTTTTATGTTAATAGTTCCTCCCCGACAGAC